>VDFB02365990.1:0-145893 GCA_007258455.2 Sequoia sempervirens
ATTTAAATCAATACAAATTTGTCTCATTAAATTAGCCTTTCTCAAATGATCCCTTACTAGTGAGGTTTGTTCCACTTTATAGACAACTCTTTTTATCTTTTTCCTTACTAGTGTTTCCAATAGAAGTTATAGCATTCAGAAGATTTTTTACAATAATACTATTTTTTTCTGACTTTTGGTGACACAAATCTTCAATTTATTTAATAATGGTCTCATTTTGGGTATAATAGGGATCATGATGGAGCTAAAAATTGCAATATGATGGGTATGTGGCTAATGATTTTTTTTTTTACCCAATTGATGAAACCAAAAGGGTTTTAAAGGGATATTCTCATCATTCCATCAATATAAATTATGCTTTACTTTAATTTAATAAGTAGTGAGTGATTCATTTTCTATTCAAATTATGACTAAAGTCTGATTGATGGCCCAGTTGAAAAACATCTATAGCTTTTAAGCGATTATCCTACATTTTTGATACAAACATGTGTCACATTCTATCTTTTGTATACTATAGGAGCAAAAAAAGAAAAATGAATTTCATGAAGTTTTGACCAAAGTTAAGGTGGTCAGGATATACAATTTTTATGTTTTAAAAGTTGTAGGCAAAATTCATAATTAATTATTTGCCAAACAAATTGCAAAATTATGCATCACATCGGAGACAGAGTCTTCTACTTATCTCTAAAATATAATAAAAAAGAAAATATTATCATTTTGTGTGGTTAGAGATTGGTCAGGACAAACACCACTTCTTGTTTTTTCCATGAAATTTAAGGTACTCTTGCGTTAAAATTTCATATTTTCACCAAATAGATTTTTCTTTTTAAAAAAACCTAGTGGTTTAGAAACTACATTCATTTCTACAAATTCTATTCTTACATATTTTTGAAATAATATAGATAACTTATTCAAATTTTTAAGTCAAGTTGCTTAACTCTAATTTTTCTATTTTTTTTTCCACTTAAGGGCTTGTTTTTTTCATGATGATCCTACATATACCCTTGCAATTGCACAAAAATTTGGCATTTTCGGCTAATGTCTTATTGGAAAATTATTGATGGAACATATTGGTAGCCCACAACTAAATCATTCATGAAGAATCTTTTCCCATCAAGATTATCTATTATGTTCTCATCTATTTCAAGTAACCATTTAGGGGTTCTTGAATGTTGAGCATTTTCATTGGATTCATTACAAATAGATGGATTTACGAATTTATTTTATTCTTCACAAATATCTTCTCTTCTTGCATAATTAGGAGACACATTGACATTCATTGTTTCATTTTTGAACCTATTTCATGTTCAACATTAATATTTTCAACTGAGTGTTGAACATTTTAAATTTCATTTTCATGCTAAACATTTTGAATTTTATTTTCATGTTCAATATTTTTAATTTCTTCTTCAATATTTTCAAATTCAATATCATGGTAACTTTTAATTTCACTTAAAGGTAAAGAGGAGCCTTCTCCTTGAAGAGAATTTGGCATACCTCTTCTTTCCAACCTATTCCTTTCTCTATCTTTCTCTCTACTTGCCTCAATTGCCTCTGCTTGGAACTTCCTCTTCCTATCCGCTTTGTGATGACTGCTACTTCCCATTATCCCAACCCAAACAAGTATCAAATGACTGAAAGAATAATTTTTTGTGAAAAGGAGTGCTCCAAAAGTGAATTCTTGTATGTAATGCACAAAAATCACAATATTCTTGATAGAGTAGAGAATGTGGGGGCTTTTGGAATGGGAAAAATTAAAATTTATCCATTTTTTTCACTCTCCCAAAAGGGATATTTGTTTCAACTAGATCCCTTCACGGGTTTGCACAATGTGTGGCAGGTGGTATAATATTTTTATATAATGTATTAATATAGTAGATATTATAATATTATATATGTAGTGTAGAAAAATGCATACCCTTCCATTTTCAAACTTGTTTGAGCCTTCCTTGCTTTATTTATGCTTCTTTATGGCTTAATTGGTCCTATTTTATGTCCACAAGACCTATGAATGACATATTTTTCTAGTTAATCCTGACATTCTCCAATGCATAAATGATAATTTAATGACTCCATCAGTGTGTCCCTGATTTTTGGGTCAGGACTAAAAATTCACCTAGGGCATCTTACTTAGGAAACAAGGGGTTTGACCAAGGAAAACCCCAATTCACTAACAAATAATTTTTTTTTCTATATTGCACATTTGTGATTGTAGATCTATATTGTGGACTTGAAGATCACTTGTAGTGCAAAGTTGCATTACAAAGCTGCCATCTTCACAAAAACTCACTTACAAGCCTTATTTGGAAGTTTCAAAACCTAAGACTAGAAGGGAAGCTTGTGCAAACCTTGGAGCTTAGGATCTTGTTTAGAGTTTTTAGAAATTCCAAACAGGAATAATATGCCATCATGGGTGTCTTAGTCCTTTTAGGTTCAATTTTTTAAAAAAAAATTGAGATCCTATTATGAGATTTGAAGACTTTGCATTTTCCCCATAAAATAGTAGTGGGACTAATACACCATCTTGGGCATCTTAGTTCTCCACATCATATTTTGATAGCCTCTTTGCATTTCTAGATCACTTACATGGCTAGTTTTAGGTCATTTTGAATATCACAATGTGTTTTCAAACATTTTCTTTTCCAAGCATCTGCTTGGTGGTGAACCCCTTAGAACTTAAGAAACCATTCCTAGGACCTTCCAAATTGATAATTGGCTCACCTAAAGTAGTTTTTAGTGAATCGAATTAGGACTCTTAGGACATTAGTGAATGATTGAGTGGAAAAGTGTGATCCCAAAAAGGTATCCATTTCCCCATTCATCATTTTGGTGAACTCAATGCTTTTTATTTTCTAATTTGGAGTCTATTAAGTCCTTATATTTATATATCATTCATTATTGCATTACATCTTACATTAGTGAGAGTGTATCTAGGTATCTTGTTGGTGCAGGAGCACCTAAGGAACAATAGGCAGTTTCTTAGGTAAAGAAGAAACCTAGAGGGTTAGTTTTTGTTTTTGTTTTCATAAGGTCATGTAGACCATTTAGTGTTGAGTTTAGAGGTGTTTTTTTATCTTTGGGAAAGAGTTTTTCAAGAGTTCATAAGTTTAGAAGCTCATTTTGCTAAATGGCAAAAAGTTGCCAAAGATTGAAAAACACAGTGGGTTTTATAACTTTTGCTTTTAGGTCAACAAGAGGTTCAACCAAAGTAACTCAAATATTTTTGGAGCCTATATAAGGGATGATTCAACCCTGGGGTAGGGTTGGAAGCTTTAATGTTATGGTGAAATCTTAGAAAATTGAAGAAAACAACGTTTTATGCAAAAATTCTTGTATTTTGCATCTTGATTGTGTTCTAATGGATTAATTTTGCTACTATTTGGATTGTAGAATGTAGTGTTGTTTGTTTACAAGAATTTTGTAAGATTTAATAGCTTCTTTGTTTAGTTTTTAAGCATTTATTGTAAATAGTTTAACTTTGCTCAATTTCTAGTCTGAACTAGACTATTTTTAGGAAATGGGGTACTAGAACACTTTTCCACTATACAAACTATACGAACTTTTGGAAATAGTTCCTAGACACCATGCTTGTACATATGGTAGTTGGTAGGTCTTATTTGACTGTAGGAGATGCTGGCAAGGTCTTTCCCTAGGCGAGCCAGGCAGGGTCCAGCTAGGAAAGACCAGGAGTAAAAGTCACACAACTTGCAGGGGTGCTCAGTTTTTGAAGAAATTATTTTTGGAGAATTTAGTTGGAAATCTTAGCAAGGCCTGGTGAATAGGAAGAGGCTCCACCAATCCATTTGTTTTGAGAAATCTTTGACAGTCGGAAATTAGTCTGGAAAAGCCTACAAACCCTAGCTTTTGGGTCAATTTTATGAATGGGAAGTGTACAGCCTGTATAGGCTTAAGACCTCAAGAATATTTAAGGTGTGGACATGAGAATCACCAATCCCAAGTAAAGAACCTAGGTCTTTTGGTGGGTTTTGAAGAAAATTTCAATTTACTCAAAATAGGAGACCTAAGTGGGGCTCTAGGCTTGTAGCCCTTCCTAACCCTAGTAGAGGGTTTAGTGGAAGCAATGGGTAGGTGGAGTCTTGTGATGGCATAAGAACCCTAGACATATTATCTAGAAGCTTTTACAACATTCCTACACCTCTACAAGTATCTAGTTAAATGTTGAGAGAAATTGGCCTTTAGGAAGAATTAAGGGTCAAGGAGAGAAAGTGGCAAAGCACCAAGAATGGCTTGGTAATATGGAGGAATATTGATAGAGGGGTTGGCCAGTAATACCAGGGTGCCCATATCTATGATAGGACCTATAGGTTAAGGTGAAGGAGTCACCTAGAAGTTCTTAAGAACAAAGATTTGAGCATGGGACTATGAGAGTCTCATCCAACCCCTTGCCTATTAGATTGGTATCAGAGCAAGTTAAAGATTTGGGAAAGAGTAATATATGTCAAAGGTTGAGTCAACTGATACTACCGTCATGGTGACAAATGCATAATTGGCCAAGATGGTTGAAGAGCAGGAGGAAGATAATAGGCAATTGAGGGAAAGGATAGCCCAACTTGAAGAAGCAGTGAGGAGTGCACAATTTGAGAGAAGAATACCAAAGGAATAAGAGGTTGCAGAGGAAGATAAGACCCCTAAACCTGACCCTATTTTGAAAGAGGAGCCTTTCTTGAAGGCATTGAAAGCTTTGAGTGGGAAAGCACTTGAAGGCATACCACTTTTTAGTGGAAAGATGGAAGTTGATCTAGTCATGGATTGGATAGAAGGTATGGAAAACCATTTTGAATGTGATGGAGTCACTGAAGCACAGAAGGTGAAGGTTGCTAAATCAAGATTAAGAGGATCTGCCTTGACATGGTGGAAGTTCATTCAGACAAAGAGGGAAAAAGAAGGTAAGTAGCCTATTTCAACTTGGAAAGGAATGGTTGCAAAAGTGAGAGAGGCATACATGCCTAATGACTATGAGATTTAGTTACACAAGAAGAGGCAAAGCTTAAGGCAAAGAGACCAAGATGTAAACACTTACACTAAGGAGTTTCAAAAACTTTGCATGAGATCTAATGTGATAGAGGATGAGAGTCTCAAGGTGGCTAGGTACCTTAACGGTTTGAAATGGAACATCCAAGAGGAGATGGATCTTTTGAGTCCTAAGATAGTACACCAATGCTATTAGTTGGCCATAAAGATTGAGGAAAGAAGCAAGATGAAGCAAGATCAGACTTCTAAGGGCAAAGGAAAAGGCAGGGATCAAAGAGATCAAAGAGGATAGTGTGGTGGCTACCAAGGTGAGTCTAAACTCACAGAAAATGGAGGTGAAACATCTTCTAGAGGAGGATATAACAGAGGTAGATGACCTCAAGGAAGTTCAAATAGAGGAAGAGGAGTAGGCAGGAGCAATTCTTATTTTGCAAACATGAAGTGTTACCATTGTAATCAAATAGGTCATCCTGCTTATAGGTGCTCGGAGAAAGCATCTTCATCAAGAAATGAAAAGAGAGTGGCTTATGCACAAGAGGACACCATGAGTCCTAAGGCATCTGAGGTCAGTCATATAGAATCTGAGGTAGGAGAGAATATGATGTTCAACATGGTTTTGATCAAACAACCAGTTAAAGAGGAACCAAAACAGAGGAGAGCTCTATTTAGAGTAAGGTGCAAGATACTTGGAAAAGTGTGCAAGGTCATAGTAGATTCAATTTCAATAGACAACATAATCTCATAGGAAGTAGTAATGAAATTGAAATTAGAGAAGTCACCCCATACTAACCGTTACAAGGTCACTTGGCTAAACAAAGGGCAGAGTGTTTTAGTAAATGAGCAAGTAACGATGGAGTTTTCTATTGGAAGGTACAAGGACAAGTTAGTTTGTGATGTGTTACCCATGGATGCATGCCATCTACTATTGGGAAGACCGTGGCGGTATGACAAAAGTGTTATATATGATGGGAAAAAGAACACCATTTCATTCAAGAAGGTTAGGAGAATTTTTAAAGTTATAGTCACTGTCATAAAGAAAGATGAAGAATGATCAAAACACAAGCTTATCATGTTGGTGATGGTAAGAGGTTTCTTCTTAACAGCCTCCATCAAAGGGGATGAAAGGATATGTGATCATGATGCAACCCTAAAGAGGGAGGCAAGGATGAAAAGCAGTCTTACAGGCGTTAAAAAGTTACTTGATAAGTACAAGAGTATAGTTAGTGATGGTACACACGCAACTCTACCAAAGAGAGACATAAGTCATCAAATTGAATTCATTCCTAGAGCCTCATTACCTAACAAAGCAGCATACAAACTCACACTAGATCAGAATTTAGAGGTAGCTAGACAAGTGCAAAAACTATTGGATCAATGATTGATTCAAAAGAGCATCAGCCCATGTACAGTACCAGTGGTTTTAGCAACCAAGAAGGGAGGTAAATGGAGGTTATGTACTAATTCTAGAGCAATAAATAGGATCACAATCATATATAGGTTCCCTATCCCTAGGATTGAAGACTTAATGGATTGTCTTAGAGGTGCTCAGTACTTTACTAAGTTGGATCTCAAGAGTGGATACCATGATTAAATTAAGGATGGTGATGAGTGGAGGAACAACATTTAAGATAAATATTAGGTTATATTAGTGGAGAGTGATGCCATTTGGTCTCTCCAATGCCCCTAGTACATTCATGAGGCTCATGAATGAAGTGCTAAATGACTTTACAAGTATATTTGTGGTAGTGTACCTTGATGACATCCTCATATACGGCAAGATAGTAGAAGAGCATCTGAAACATGTGGAGCAAGTTCTTAGAAGGTTGCAAGAAGAGAAGTTGGCAATCAATCTAGAGAAGTGTGAATTCTTTAAGCAAGAGCTAGTTTATTTGGATTTTGTAGTGTCCAAAGGATCATTGAAGATGGATCCAAGCAAGGTGGAAGCTATTCTCAACTAGCCTACACCAACCACAGGGACTGAGGTAAGAAGTTTTCATGGATTGGCTCAATTTTATAGGAAATTCATAAGAAACATTAGTGGCATATGTGCACCAGTCTTAGATACAATCAAGGGTGGTTTAAAAACTAAGTTTGTGTGGACTCAAGAAGTTGAGAAAGGGTTTGAGAAATTGAAACAAGAAGTGGCAACTAAACCTATCCTCTTACTACCTAGTTTTGACAAGTTGTTCCTTTGTTGAGTGTGATGCAAGTGGAGTGTGATGGGAGGAGTGCTTAGTCAAGAGGGTAGGCCTATAGCCTTCTTTAGTGAGAAGCTCAATGAAGCAAAGAAGAAGTATTCAACCTATGACTTAGAACTTTATGCTTTGGTTCAGTCACTTAGGAAATGGAGGCATTATCTTCTACCCAAGGAATTTGTAGTCTTTACTGACAATCAGGCACTCAGCTTTATCAACACTCAAGAGAAGTTAAGTAATAGGCATTTGAAATGGATGGAATACATCCAAGCTTTTACCTTCACTATCAAGCACAAGAAGGGACAGCTAAACAAAGTGGCAAATGCATTGAGCAGAAGATTTTTGACAGTACAAAAGATACAGATCAAGAGCATTGGCATAGAGAGTTTCAAGGATCTATATGGAGAAGATGAAAACTTTTCAGAGGTCTATAAGGTATGTTCTAACTTTGAGAACCATTTCCATAGCCAATACTCTGAGTATACATTGCAAAGTGGGTTATTGTTTAAGGGAAATCAGTTATGTGTTCCAAGAGGTTCAATGAGGGAAAATCTTATTCAAGAAAAGAATAATGGCAGTCTTAGTGGGCATTTTGGCATAAATAAGACTTTAGAGCTAGTGCAAAGATTCTATTATTGGCCTAAGTTGGCAAGAGATGTTAGGAAGTATGTGGAACAATGTGTTGTGTATGAAAGCTAAGGGAGGAGCTAGTAATGCTGGTCTATATCAATCCCTACCCATTCCTAACAGACCATGGGAGTGTGTGACATGGATTTTGTCAGTAGGCCTTCCCTAAGACCAAAATTGGTTTGGCAGTGTCTATGTGGTAGGCAGTTGCTTAAGATGAATCATTTCATTCCCTACAAGACTACTCATGATGCTAGCTACATAGCTCATCATTTCTTCAAGGAGGTTGTGAGGATCCATGGACTACCTTTGAGCATTGTTTCTTACAGAGATGTGAAGTTCATGAGTCACTTTTGGAAGACTCTATGTAGTAGATTGGGTACAAATCTGTCATTTGGATCAACTTACCATCCTCAGACCGATGGTCAAACAGAGGTGTTTAACAAGGTGCTTGGTAATATTTTAAGGTGCCTAACTAAGGAATATGGATAGACATGGGATATGGTTATCTCACAAGCTGAGTATGTTTACAATGATAGTGTGAATAAAACCATAGGGAAGAGTCCATTTGAAGTTGTGTATGGGATGCACCCAAGAGGCATTTGTGAGCTCAAAGATCTTGGAGCTATGGAACATAGGAGTGGCCATGCAGAAGACTTCAGTCAGACGATGAAGGAGATTCATGAGCAGGTCAAGAAGACAGTCACAGAGGCTACACAAAAATTGAAAGAGAAGGAAGATATGTCAAGGAAAGATGTACAATTTCAAGTAGGGGACTATGTTATGGTCCACCTTAACAAATCAAGGTTGCAGAAGGGAATGTCAACCAAGTTGCAGATGAAGAGAGTGGGTCCATGTAAGATATTGACCAAGTAGGGACAAAATGCATACAAGGTGGAGTTACCTACCAATCTAGGAATCTCACCAGTCTTCAATGTTACTGATTTGATCAAGTATAAGGGGACAATCAAGGATTTGGATCAGGACAGTAAGGATATCTTCAAGGACATTAGTAACATGTCCTTACCTACTTAGGACAAGCCTCAGGCAGAGAAGATCTTGGAATCAAGGGTGAAGAAGGCCACAAGACACAAGGTGTACATGGAACACCTCATCAAGTGGAAGAAAAAGCATGAATCTGAGGCTACTTGGGTGAATGAAGCTGAATTCAAAAAGTAGGGCATTGACCTGTCAGTGCTCTCTCCTTCCAATCCTTAGTGTTTGAGCTGAGAGGGGGAGAATGGTGCAGGAGCACCTAAGGAAGAACAGGTAGTTTCTTAGGTAAAGAAGATACCTAGAGGGTTAGTTTTTGTTTTTTTTTTCATAAGGTCATGTAGACCATTTAGTGTTGATTTTAGAGGTGTTTTTGATCTTTGGGAAAGAGGTTGTCAAGAGTTCATAAGTTTAGAAGCTCATTTTGCTGAATGGCAAAAAGTTGCCAAAGATTGAAAAACACAGTGGGTTTTATAAATTTTGCTTTTAGGTCAACAAGAGGTTTGACCAAAGTAACTCAACTATTTTTGGAGCCTATATAAGGGATTATTTGACCTTGGGTCAGGGTTGGAAGCTTTAATGTTTTGGTGAAATCTTGGAAAATTGAAGAAAATAACATTCTGTGGAAAAATCCCTGTCTTTTACATCTTGATTGTGTTCTAATGGATTAGTTTTGCTACTGTTTGGATTGTAGAATGTAGTGTTGGTTGTTTACAATAATTGTGTAAGATTTAATATCCTCTTTGTTTAGTTTGCAAGTATTTATTGTAAATAGTTTAACTTTGCTCAATTTCTAGTCTGAACCAGACTGTTTTTAGGAAATGGGGTGCTAGAACACTTTTCCACCGTACAAACTATACGACCTTTTGGAAATAGTGCCTAGACACCATGCTTGTACATATAATAGTTGGTAGGTCTTATTTGAGTGCAGGAGATGCTGGAAGCGATGGGTAGATGGAGTCTTGTGATGGCATAAGAACCCTAGAAAGATTACCTAGAAGCTTTTACAACATTCCTACACCTCTGCAAGTATCTAGTTAAATGTTGAGAGAAATTGGCCTTTAGGAAGAATTAAGGGTCAAGGAGAGAAAGTGGCAAAGCACCAAGAATGGCTTGGTAGTATGGAGGAATATTGATAGAGGGGTTGGCCAGTAATACCAGGGTGCCTATATCTATGCTAGGACCTAGAGGTTAAGGTGAAGGAGTCACCTAGAAGTTCTTAAGAACAAAGATCTGAGCATGGGACTATGAGAGTCTCATCCAACCCCTTGCCTATCACTTGTATCTTGCATTAGTGAAATTGCATTTAGAGTTTCCTGTAGTTGCATTAGTGGAAGTGCATATAGGTTGCATATTGAATTTATTACATCATTTAATTTCAGTGAAAAATTGAAAAGTTCATTGTTCTTCATTTTCATTGCATGCTTATTACATTCAAATGTGAAAATAAAAAATTGCATTCCAAATTGCATTCAATTGCTTGTTTCTAGTTACTTTTTCTTGCACTTATTTGCACATTTTTCTATTTCTGAGCATCAATACCCTACATAGGCAATCTATAAACATTGTTGACATTCTAGAATTACCTATTTTTCTGCAAAAAACCTTTGTTAGGACTAAACTTCCCTTCTTCGCATCTTAGTCCCTCTTAGTATTTTTGCTTCAAAAATATCTCTTTGTTGTTTGTTGTCTATTTCAACCTATGGGATTTCATAATCTCATTAGGAGGACCAAGACACCCTTCTTGGTGTCTTAGTCCCTATTTAATTTGATTCTTAGGTTTTTAGGATCTTAAATTTCTTTTCTGTGTTTCTGTGGGCTGCTTTATGTTTTTTTGTTTCAGTTTCCAAATTTGTTGTTATTCCAATTTCTTTCATTTCAAGTGTAATTGCAAGAATAGGATATTGTGTTCATTGTGCACTTTTTTTGGTTTATCCCTTGTATGAGTTGTATTACTTGGTGTCCTATTTCTAATATTATGGTTAGATTAAGTGTGAGATTCATGGCATCCCACGATAAGACACTCATTGTGGATCTTGGGTTATCAAGCTCTCTTACTTTTGGTGTTGACACAGGCTCACTAGGTATGGACCATACCTTTGAAACCTCCTTTTCTATACCTACCTTTCCTAAAAGTGTTGTACTAAGTGTCCAAATAATGATTTATCATATTCCTCAAGAAAACATAATGAAAATGCATGAAGACTTAGCTCATTTACAATATAGTGTAAGTACTAAAAACATTTCAAACATTATTATACCTTCAACATAGAGAACCTTCATCGTATGATGGAAAGTGATGAGGGATTATAGGTTGTGTGTAACATAGCTCAAATATTTGGAAAACATCTTCTTCCCACCGCTAATGGTGCTCAAACCTCAAACAATATCCAAAAAAAGGAGGAAATCAAACTCCTCCCTCTTCAAGCATAATTTCAATTCCCACCAATACCATTCCTCAAGTGACCACAACAATCCAACCAACAAGTAGCATCCTTCCTACCTTGAACATTTCCACTAGTGTTCCTTATACCTATGTGGAACCTAATATTATATCTCCTCTCGTAAGCAACTCATTCATTAGTCCTTCCAGTACATACATACCACCACCCTATTCATCTCCACCACATACTACAAGCAATGAACCTATCATTAACCACATATTACAAAGCCTTTCATCCATCAAATGTCAAGTTTCCACCTTAAATCAAAATCAAAATGTTCCACCCTCATACTATGTCAAGAGCAATCCATTGTCCTTGGAGATATTGAGAACTTTGGTACCACAAGGTATAGAGATCCCTAGATTTGAGAAATATGGAGGAAAGGGAGATCCTGCTAATCATGTTAATTCCTTTACTACTTTGTGTAGTGACTTTATCCTTGAAGAAAAATCGTTGGCTACACTTTTTCCCCAATCCTTGAAAGACATTGCTTTGGATTAGTTTTTTGTGTTACCGAATAACTTAATTCATTCATTCAATGAACTTGTTGAGGCCTTTATTAACCATTTCCAAGTGCACATGGTCCCTGAAATGACATTGGATGATTTGATGAGATGAAAAAAAATGAGGGTGAAAAAGTCACTAAATTTAGTTCACACTACCAATCACTTTTTCCCAATTCAGTGTGAAAATTCTTGATTCCCACATTCAAAATATGTTCATAGAAAAATTACAAAGAAAGATAAGGGATAAGCTTAGCATGATGAATTTTCCTTCCTTCATGCATTTATGCACTACTCTTTGAGACTATCAAAATTCCCTAACTAGTAGTGAACCTAAAACCACCCCTAGCCATCCCAATAAGACTAAAGCCTCAAACCAAAATACTTACCAACCTTTCAGAAGACAAAATGAAAGTTTCCAACTAAATTCCACCTCTCAACCTACCCAACCAGTTGATACCCAAGTAGCTGCTATAAGGAAGAGTAATCCTTATATCTTTAGGGATCCACAAAGACAATTTACTCCCTTACTTGACACACTTCATAACATTATGACCCAAATCTTACACAAAAACATGCTTACCTTACCTCCTGTTCAACCCCTTGACCCTAGTAAGCCATTACCTTTGAACTTTAGACACAATGCCTATTGTGCTTATCACCAAAAAAAGGACATGATACGAAACATTGCAAGCATCTTAAAAATACTGTGCAAGACCTCATTAATTCTAATCATATCCAAATTGGAGGTGTAAATGACAAAGGTAATAAGTCTATGGCTCCTCCCAACCAAAAATTGCAAATCTTTAAACCAATCCCATGTCCAACCATAATATTTCATTTATTAAGGCTAGTGAAAGGGTATGTGCAGGATCATGATGGGCCAAAAAGTGGCAATATGATGGGTATGTGGTTGATGACTATTTTTCTACCCAAAATTGATGAAACGAAAAGGGTTTTTAAAGGATATTCTCAGCTTTCCACCAATATAAATTATGCTTTACTTTGAATTTAATAAGTAATTATTATTCATTTTCTATTCATATTACTACTAAAGTCTTGATTGATAGGATGATTGAAAAAAATCTATAGCTTTCAAACAATATCATATTTTTTGAATCCAAAATATGCATCACATTCTATGCTTCACATAATATAGGATTAAAAAAATAAAATTGAATTTCATGAAGTTTTGACCAAGTTAAGGTGGTTAGACGTAAGATTTTTTATATTTTTTAAAAATTTGTAATAAAAAATTCATAATTAATTATTTACTTGGAAAAAATTACAAAAATATGCATTACATCAGGGCATGAGTCCTCTACTTATATCTAAAATAATATAAAAAAATATTATCATTTTATTGTGGTTAGGGTGGTTAGATAGACACGTACTTCTTATTTTTTCCACTGAAATTTAAGTGCCACTGCATTGAAATTTCAAATTTTCACCAAATAGATTTTTTTTTTTAAAACAAACCTAGTATTTTAGAAACTACATTCAATTTGCTACAGATTATATTGTTACATATTTTTGAAATAATATAGATAACTTATTCAAATTTTTACGTGAAGTTGCCTAACTCTGTTTTTTTTGAATTTTTTGCCACTTAATGGTCTGCTTTTTCTATGATGATCCTGCACATACCCAAAACTAAGCTTGATGTGATGAATGTTGACATGGATGATGAGAATATGAGCAATCATGAAGAAATTCCAATTGATGATGATGAACAAAATCCTATGGATACTAATGAACAAATTCCTACTGATACAATGATAGGAGTGGTTGACATCGGGCCACATAAACAACAAACCACTACCATTACTTTCTTTTTGGAAGAAACAATCAAACATGCACCTGATGGTCCTCTTTACATAGCAGAAAAAATCAGTAAAAAGCCCACTTCTAGGATTTTAATTGATCTCGTCTATGGAGAGAATGTGATAAAAAAGGAACTTTTATATGTGCATGAACTTGCTCAAGATAGATATGATAAACCAAAAGCATGGATTAAAAAACATTATGGTTTTTCTCATGCTACAATGGGCTCAATCACACTCTCTTTACAAGTAGGGCCAAAGATATCAAATGTATTATTATCTATCATCCAATTTCATGTGAAGTTAGGCTAAAAATGGCTTCACTCCATGAATGCAGTCCCATATGTTGTCCATAAGTGCTTAAAGTTTCTAGTCAAAAATTAAATATTTATAGTGAACCATAGGGGCTTTAGACCTCTATCTTCCCATGGAAATTTCTCCTTAGATTATTTTTGGCCTAAACCTATGGAACCCATATGACCTTGTGAAGAATTCCTTTTCCTATCGTACCAAAAATTCAAAGCCAAATGCATAGCCAAACTATCCCTTGAAAAATTTCTTCCACCCATGATTGAATCTCTACTCATGCTTAAACTTCCACCACCTAAAGAAAACAATGTTGAATCTAAAACCCTTCCAACAAACCAAGACCTATCCATGAACAATCCCTTTCCTATTTCCCACAAGAGACCTAGAGAAAACCAAACAAGTCCTAATCTTCCTCCTGAGCAAATTTATAGAGCCAAAGAGAAAGTTTTTGGACAACCTTCTATGGTTTCTTTCATTCTTCCTTCACAAGAAGAAAAGGAACCTCTGGTCAACTAACAAAAACACTCCTACACAAACACAACTTGAAAACCATAATAAAAGAAACTACAATGCTAGATAGTGTAGGCGTAGATGTCATGCACTATTGCTCAAAGATGAATAATGATAACAACATTGAGAATAAAAATATAAACTTGACAAAAGAAATAAATGATGACCCGCCTCTCATACTAGAAGAAACATAATCTATATCTTCACCACAACAAGGGCCATCAACTTGGAACCATGGATATTATCATTCATCCTCCTATTGTAGTTAACTTGGCCTATGATGAGGAAATAGCTAAAATTGATGAGGAAGTGCATAATGAGTTAAATTTGTTATTTTCCTCTTCTATGGGCTTAAATGACAACAACCATGGTGATCCTCCTAAATCAAGCGATTTTCCATGCATTGAACCTGGTGATTCTCCTAGTACAACATTTGATGTTGTCCCTCTTGCTAGTGATCTGCATTCACTAAACAATATTGGAATGCAAATGACCTGTTGGATGGTTGAATCGCATGTGATTTACGAGTATTTTATCTTTTATTGTTCCTTTTTTCTTTCATTTTCCTTTTATTTTTGTTTTCTTGCATGTGCATACCATGATCCCCCATGATGGTTTGTTTGATGTTTCTCTCTCTATGTGAATTCCTCTTTTTGTACCTTCATTCTTCTATATTCCATATACTTTTTCCTTTATATTGATCTTTTATCTTTTCCTTTCATTTTCATTTCTTGTGTTTTCCTTTTGGGGATGACGGAAGGAATCGAGACATTCATGTCTCCTTCATGTTGAACCAAACGATTTTTCATTATCTTTTCTTTTCCTTTCATTTTCCTTTTCATTTGTCTTGTGTTTTCCTTTTTTGGATATCACAAGGCATCAAGACACCCTATATCTCTTCCATGTTGACCCAAAAGGCTCTTTCTTTTCTTTGTTTTTTCTCTCTTTGTGTCATTCTTCTAGTTTTGTGTATTTTGGGAATGCTGATAGTTCCAAGATCTCTAATATCATTGCAGAAAATAACATACTAACTCCATATCCATAGATCCCTTATGTGTTTGGTGTTTACATTTTGGGATCAACCCCTTTATTTTCCTTTTCTCTTGCATGATGTAGCTTTACTTGGAAACATATGACTTGGCATAGGGCTTTCCAAGTTGGCTCTCATGTCTTCCTTCCTAATTGTATTTTCATTTTGCTACTTTAAATTAATTTCTCATAGCATGGTGTTAGCAATTTATTTAAAGAGGGGGCATACATTGGAATTATTTTTGATTGATTTAATTTGCATTTTTTTTTCCCTTTCATGTTCCTTGATGTGATTTTCTTCCTTTATGCAATGTGTTTTTCCTGTCGATGATGTCTTTGGGTTGGAATTCCTCTGAGAGTGTGATACTTCCTTGTCCTCTCTTGGAAACATTAGATACAATGTTCCCCAATATGAGACCTTGCACTTGTCCTGTCTTGGAAACAAGATGAGACCCTTTTGCACTTGTCCTCTCTTGGAAGCATTGGGTATGATGCTCCCCATGATGAGAATTTTTATTTATCCTCTCTTGGAGATGTTAAGCACAATGTCCCCTAAGAGTAAGAACTCATATGAAATAAGCAAAGACCCTTTGAACATTCCTCTTACTCGTTGCATTTTTGTCCTTATTAAAGTCATGGAGAAATGGCTTTGATACAGACTACCTTGGGGCTCACCTAGTGAACACCTAGCTTCATTAGCTTGTGTGAGCACACATTTTTTTCCTTATTAAAGTCATGGAGGTATGGCTTTGATACATACTACCTTAGGGCTCACCTAGTGAACACCTAGCTTCACTAGCCCATGTGAGCATGCATTTTTGTGCCTTATTAAAGTCATGGAGGTATGGATTTAATATGGTCCCTTGGGGATCACCTAGTGGACACCTATCTCCAACTAGCCCTTGTGAGCCTATGTTTTTTTTACATAGTGGACAACATGTTCCACTTGGAAGCCTCTTTTTGGAAAAAAAACCTAGATCCGGTCCACTATGTTGGATGGCCAATTGAAGCTTGATTTGTTGCATTTTTTCCTTTTCCTTTTTTGTTTGTCATTTTCCTATCTTTGACGGTGTATGTTTGCGATTTTATTATGGATTCATACATCATACACAAGCATGTTCTTTGTGCTTATGTTGGTCTTTCCATAGGATCTTGATCTTGAGGTCTTAGGCATCCACTTGATTATTGTTATCCTATCTTGCTAACATTTGTACATTTGAACCCCTCTTGATTACGTGGTTGGCTACTTTAGTGTGAGTTTGAAGCAAGTTCATCCTCTCACTAAAGTGGGGGCTAAATGTAGTGTATTAAAATGCATACCCTTACATTCTCACACTTGTTTGGGCCCACCTTTCTTTTTTATGCTTCTTTATGGCTTAATTGGTCCTATTTTGTGCCCATAAGCCCTATGAGTGACATTTTTTTGGTTAATCCCAACAATCTCCAATGCATAATTGATAATTGAATGACTCCATTGGTGTGTCCCTAATTTTTAGGTTGAGACTAAAATGTTACCTAGGGCATCTTAGTCTCCCAAGGCTCTTGGGACCCTAATTTTGACATCTTCGGATTGGGCCCCTTTTTGGTGTCTGTGCCCCAAGTTTTTAGGACTTGGGACTAAGATGCCACCTAGGGTGTCTTAGTCCTCCTTGAGTCATTTTTTGAGATCTAATTTCAAATTTTGGTAGGATTTATCCTCCTTTAATTAATGAATTCATATGTCGGCTTGGTGTGATATAATTTTGGGTTATTAAGCATAGATAAGTATAAATACAAGGTTCCTTGATTCATTCCAACCCAAGTCTTTTGTGAGATATTTTATCATAGTATAATTGAGTTCACAAGAGCATTCAAGAGTAAATTTATCGAGCATTTGAAGCCATTTTTAGATTCAAGCATCATATCAAAGAATTTTATTGCGTCATGTGTGTTGTGTTAAAATTTTTGATGTAGGGTTTTGATTCAAGCAAAGTAATTGAAGTTCAATATTTCAAGCATTCAAGATCCATATCCATTGTAACTATTGCACACAAGCTTGCATACTTTAAAAGGGTTTGGTGAGTTGTAGCATTGCATGTTGTGCATTCATCATTCCTCCATTTCATTTCATTTCAAGGTTTAATTACAAACAAGGGGTTTAACCAAGGAAAATCCCCATTCACTAACAAACAACAAGTTTTTCAATCTTGCACATTTGTGATTGCAGATCTAGGTTGTAGACTTGAAGATCACTTGGGGTGCAAAGTTGAAAAAGTTGCAAAGCTTCATTACAAAGTTGTCATCTTCAAGAAAACTCACTTACAGGCCTTATTTGGAAGTTTCATAACTTAAGATTGGAAGGGAAGCTTGTGCAAACCTTGGAGCTTAGGATCCTATCTAGATTTGTCCAAAATTTTGAATGAGACTAATATTCCATCTTGGGCATCTTAGTCATCCCAGGCTCAATTTTTAGAGATTTTTAGAGATCCAGTTTTGAGATCTAAAGACTTCGCGTTTGCCCCAAAAAATAGCAACAAGACTAATACTCCATCTTGGGTGTCTTAGTCCTCCACAACATATTTTGATAGCCTCTTTGCATTTCCAAAATCCTCATGATATCTCCATATTTCCCAAGTGCGCACATACCATCTCCCTATTGCATAATTTCATCATTTGCATCTTTCATTTAGCTTGCATTGCTAGTTTTAGGCCATTTTGCATATCATAGCATGTTTTCAAACATTTTCTTTTCCAAGCATTTGCTTGGTGGTGAATCCCTTAGAACTTAAGAAACCCTTCGTAGGATCCTCCTAATTGAGAATTTGCTCACCTCGAGAGGTTGTTAGTCAATCCAATTAGGACTCTTAGGACATTAGTGAAGTGTGATATCCCAAAAGGGTATTCATTTCCCAATTCATCAATATATATAATTTATAATTATATATAATACTAATATATTATACAAAATATTAATATAGAATCTTATATTAATGTACATTATATAATTAAAATATTATATTATATTTATTATATATATTAATTTTAATATATAAAGAAAAAAATTATTGGTGGGTGTGTGTTCTCAATAATGGATATCTGTTATGCAAACCTCCCAACATGTAGCAGGCTTCTTTTTATGGAGGGGATGTTTTTCCCAAAATAGATATCCATTTTGTAATAAAACAAATATTCGTTATGCCCAAAACAAACTGAAATTGGTTGTTTCAAAATGCAAGGAAATCATGTTGTCCAAAATGGATATCCATTATATCAATCTTAAAAATTCTATTATATATTAAATACTATATTATATTATATAGTATAACTTTTATATTATATTATATATATATTTTTATATGATATTATATAATTTTTTTTATATGATATTATATATTACATATTATTATTTTTGTAATATATTATATATTATATTTATATATATTATTGTATTTATATGTTATATTTATATATATTAATGTATTTTAGTGTATTTATATTATATTTATGTATTTTAATATATTATATTGTATGATTATTAAAAAATCTAGATAAAGAAATGGAGATAGGGAGAGAGAGGTAGAGAGAGTTGCTAAGCAAGGGAAGGGGTAGGTGGGATTAGAGGGAGGGAGAGAACATATTCAACCCTATACCCTATACCCTCACCCCAATACTTAAGCCCTAATCCTTCAACCCTATACCTTAAACCCCAAACCCTACACCCTCAACCCTTATCCCTATACCAAATATCCTCAACCTTATACCATAAACCTTCAACATTGTCCCTCAACCCTCAAACCTATACTTAAATCCTAAACCCCACACTCTAGGCCATATTGCTTGTACATGCCAAGGCCATGCTATGAGCCTTGTGTCATAAGAGCCACAACATCTGTACCCCTAGAGCATGTGATCTTATGCACTCAGCCCTAAACGTGCCTCGGCTATGAGCCATAAGGCCTAGGCCCTGCTTGCCTTGTACCCTGGAGCCCTCGGCCTTCATCTTGGCTGCCAGAGTCACATGGAGTCGGCCCCTCGTCTCTACCAATGCCTCGGCCTTATGCACTAGGCCATGGTTTATTGTCCATGCTGTCCATATTCCTTCCTTCCACTGCCACCCCTCCATTCTTTATGCCTTGATCCATTCCCTTCCTTCCATCCTTGGTTTATCCATCCCTATACCACTTAAATCCCCTATCTCCTTCTCCACCCTACCAATCCCTATCTCCTTTGTTGTCTCCCTCCCATCCTATCAATCTCTATCTCATTTTATCTCTATTTCTCCCACCCTACAAATCCCTATCTCCTCTCTCTCTCCTTCTCACCTTGCTAATCTCTATCTCCATTCTCCCTATTCCTCCCACCCTACCACTCCCTATCTCACTCCTTCCCTCTCTCTCCCTCCCACCCTACCAATCCGCCTGTAATCCCTAAACCCTCAGCCTATGCTTAAGCCCCTAATCCCTCAGCCCTCGATGCTCAGCCATACATTAATGCCCTAAAACCCTACGCCCTCAAGAGCCTCGTCCATGCCCTATAATGAGAATACCCTCAGTCTTGTACCATAGGCCTTTGATGTGTCCCTAAGTTCCTCAAGGCCTCAATCCTCGTTCCCTATGCCCAGAGCCCAAGGCCACAGCCAATATAGGCCATGACAGCATGCCTTATGCATGCCAAAGGCCATGCAGCATGACCCTAGTTATATGTCCATGAAGCCTAATGCCTATGCCTAGGCACATGATCTTGTACCTGATCGAGCCCCTGACCATTGACTCCGGCAAACCTCCAGCCCTTCCCCTATTCCACCATAACCCCTCCCGACCCATACATGGCTTTCCGTCCTTCACACCATAAAACCTCATTCCTATATCCTATATCCTTGACCTTATACACTAAACCCTAAACATTGTCCCTCAACACTTTACTTAAAACCTAAACCATACATTCTCAACACTTCACCTTATGCCTTATACCCTCGATCCCTATACTCTAGATACACTTAAATTTATACCCTCATCCATGAACACTATCCCTCATCCCTCAACCCCCATCCCTATACCCTATACCAGTCCCTATCTCATTAACTTATATATATATATATCACCCTGCCAATCACTATCTCAGCCCTACTCTCTCCTCCCACCCGTCCCTTATCCTCTCTCCACCACTGTCCCTCTCTCTCTCCCTCCCACCCTACAAATATCTATCTCTTTTCTCTCTATTCCTCCCACCCTATGACTCCCTATCTCCCTCCTTCTCCCCCTCTCCCTCCCACCCTACTAATCTATATACCTTAATATCTAAACCCTCAAACTTATAATTAATTGCTAATCCCTCAACCATCAACACTCAGCGATATACCTTAATCACTAAACCCTACACCCTCAACCCTCATCCATATAACATATACCCTCAACCTTATTGCCTAAACCTTAAACATTGTACCATAAACCCTATACTTAAGCCCTAATACCTCAACCCTCAACCCTCTACCTTAAAACCCATACCCTACACCCTCAACCCTTATCCCTATATCAAATATCTTAAACCTTTGAAATTTTCCCTCAACACATGCTTACAAGCTTGTCACTTGAGCTTAGAAATGTTACACATTTGAAGGGTAATCAATTGTTTGGTGCAACCTTCCTACCTCCTCTACCTTGCATATATATGCAACGATTTCATTGTACATTTACACACTCTCATTTTACATGATAGAAATGCTCTTATGCAAATTATTTTATTTCATTAGTGGGAATTTATTTTTTTCTCTGAGATCTTGGCTTCTCCATAAAAATATATTATAGCTATAAATAAATAAAGAACATACATGGTTTTTGTATCATTATATTCAGTATATTTTGTGTGTTATTTGTGAAGGAAAGGAAGACATGTTGAAATACTTCCTACACTGATCTAATGAGTAGAGTGTTATGTAAATTTCAATCATTCTAACTTCTAAAAATTAGAAATAGAAAGGAACATAAGATAAGGAATATACCATAACACAAGATATATGTGGGAGGAACCATTTTGGGAGAAAAATATCACTTTACAAAATGGTGTATTATTTAGTAAACCAGTGGACTATGATACACTTGTAAAACAAGTTGTTACAAGAGTTTCAACAACATGCAAATATAGAGTAAATCTAGTAGGATGATAGTACCTATAAATGAACTATAGAAACTACTACTCAAAAAAACAACTTTATAGAGGATGGATGAATTAGACTTTGAGATGATTTTAGAGAACTATTGGAAAAGATAGAGAGGTTTGGTGTCCAACTTGTATAGGCCCAAACTATAATTCCTCTTGAAGACGAGAAAAATGAACAAGGTTAATGACATAAAGATTCAAAGCAATATGAATTGTTTTACCTTTTTACCCCTTTCTCCTTCAATTGAGCTAGAAGAAGAATTACACCCAACACTCTCTTGATTTTCTCTTTTGATGTCTGGAATGTGGTTGCTTATGAAGCTATAGTAATGATGCTACGATTATTATTATAAGAGCTCAAATAGATAGCATGAGGCTAGGATGAAGATAAATTAGATAGAAAATTTAACAACACAAGGCTATGGTGATAGAAGATATTCAATAGAAAATTCAACAACATAAGGCTATCACAAGAAGATATTCAATAGAAAATTGAGCATCATAAGGCAATAATGAAATTGGATGCTTATATGGGGTGAGAGGCCTCTCATTTATATAAATTTCAAGAGAAAAATCAAGGGCTAAGATGGATTGGTTGATGGATGTCTAGGATTTATTGAGGATTAGGGTTTGGATAAAAGTTGTTGTCATGTAAAAAGTGTCACATGAGGGATAAGGGTGCAAAACACACATTTTTATATTTTGTATTCTCTCACATGCGAGAGGATAAGGGTGGAAGGGATACTTGTCACATGATGGGAAGTTTAGATTGTGATCCATGTGAATAGATTTAATCACTAGGATTAAATGGATTAGAATTGGGGAGCAAAGTTCAAATAAATATTGGATGAAAAAGGTAATGAAGATTAATTAGCCTAAATAAATCAATTAATTAATAACTAATTAATTGATTTAATTGGGGGATTTTGGGATAAGGTTTACCTAATAAATATAAATTTATTTAATTAAGGTGAGGGATAAAGGGTGATATGTAAAATAATTAAATAAATAATAATACTTATTTATTTAATGGCTAGAATAAGGTGGGAGAAAGTGTGATAGGTAAATTAATTAAGTAAATAATAAATATTTAATTAATTAATGGCTAGGATAAGTGTGGTCAAGTGTGGTCATTTTTAGGTGTTTACACATCCCTTTTTTATGATGCTCTATTGTAATTCCATATTATTTTATATAGCTCCTTATAGGTGTCATAAGCTATCATAATTGATTGGCTATTCATAAGAGATATCTATCATATCTTACAATGTCGTAAACTATCATATTTGACCATCCAAACTAGGATTCCATAATTTATCCTCATTCAACATTCAAAATATACTCATTGACAAGAGTAATATCCTATCCTAATTCTATTCATGATTTGAATATAGCCTCTCTTACATCCTTTTACATGTCATAGAATTTTCCATATATAAGTCCCTTGATGACAACCTTATACACACTATAAATATAGTCATAGAATTTTGAAAATAAATTCTTTTCTTGAAAATTAATTTGTTTTTGAACAAAATTTAAATTAATTTGAATAAATATTGCTAAATTTTGTAAAAAATCAACTTCCTTGGCACGTAATTTAAAATTAGTCTATCACACTATGTTTCATTTTGAAATCCCTTTCTTGCAGTCAAGATTAAGTGTAAATCTAAACCTATGTGCATAAACTTATTTTCTAAAGGAGACTATTTTAGAAATTCATAGTAAGTTTGAATTGGGAATATCTATAAACTTTCACTTTTGATTCTCCCAACCTAGATATATGGTTTGATTTTAGAAGACTTTTAATGTCTTTTTCTCTAAAAGTTTGAATGCGTACAATTGATCCCTACAAATTGTTTCAAAAGAAAATCAATCTCTCTCATTTTTTTTAATTTCTAATGTTCTATTATCAAAAATAAAATTTCACAACCTTTTAAATTTCATAATAATCTCATCAATGAATATTACAACCTTTCTCTAATATTAATTGTTGAAATTAAAGAAAATTGGATATTTTTTTAATAAACTTAAAAATTAGATAATTTTTTAATAAAATTAAAAATTATGATACAATTTATATTTCAACGTAAGTGTAGTCAATATTCATCATTAAAGAAAGTTGATTTTCACTTACTATTATTTCTAGGTTAGATCGTGTTAGAGTTTTTGCATTGAACATTACGGATCACACTCTATGATCTATTATCAAGATAATAGAGATAAAAGAGTGATCCAAAACATCGACACAAAAACTCTAACACAATCTAATTCAGAAACAATAGTGATTAACCAAAGACGAAGTGTGATCCGAAACATTGATGCAAACAAATCACACAATTTAATCTAGAAAAAAACACTATTTCAACAATAATTAGCATTATAGATTGTGAAAATCTGACATCATCTTACTCAATGCATTATCCTTACACCTACTTCATTAGCCACTTTAAAGATTTTATAAAAATAAAAGTTTGGCTCAACCAATAAAATAAAGCCTCCAAATACAGCTACATATACTTGTCCAATAGTTAGTTGACTCCCTCATTGCACGGTAAGCCAATTGACTCTCGTCAACCCATTATAACATAGTGGAAGTTCATGGAACCGATTTTTGATAATTATGTTCACTATAGAAAGCATAGATTCATTCCACCGACCCTGGAGTGCATCTACACCGCCCAGTACGTCGGTTATTCGCGATTTTTGAAGAAAACTTTTATGAGATTCAATCCATTGTAAATCGTTCAAAGAAGGTGGGCTTAAAATAAGAAAATGAAATTCCTTTGAAAATATTACTGCCACTTGGAAACGAAACAATAGATGGGACAACGTTTATCTTGGCAGTTACTGTTTGTGTCAAAGCGATTCTCCTGGCGTGTTACATCATTCGGATTGTTCTAGGTCTACGGAGACTGGACTGAGATGGGTCAGAGATCAGCTCTCTTATATATACATCTGGCACTCTATAGCAGATCTCAGAGCGAATACTGCGCCTTTCTGCTCTTATTTCAATTCCAGGCAATGGGAACATATTACGATGGATTCAGTACTGGTATTGATCTTTACAGCGGTATTGTTTCTCCACTGATAACTAGCGAGGATGTTTATGAAATGGGTATAATGGGGGACGTCCAATATGATCTTCCTCCTCTTTATGAAAAGTCTGAATCTTCCTGGAATTCCAGCTCCTCAAAGAATTTTCTGAGTGTAGAGGGGTTTGATCAACAGTCGGTTAATTCCTGGCCTCATTCTCAACATTCTGTGTTTGCACAGAGCGCCTTCACAGCATACGGGAAAACCGATTCAAACGCCATTGTGGGTCCATTCAAAACTGGCCAGACTTTGCACAAGAGGTGTTTCGGACTTCTCTGCAAGATCGATGGGAAGATGAAGTTAAAGAGGCAGATAAGGCCAAGAGCTCCTCCTCCTCCTCCTGCTGCTGCTGCTCCCCAGAAGAAAAGATCAGCAGCTGAGCATATGATAGCTGAGCGGGGCAGGAGAATCAGATTTAAACAGCACTTCTCAAACCTTTACTCTCTTCTACCTAGAAATTCTAAGGTATCACATTTCCATTGTTTTATTAAGTTTTGTATCATTGGAAATCATTTGAGTTATTCAGATTTCTACGATGTCGTGACTATTTCAGTAGAGCTGTTGTCGTTTCTGGATTTGATTGTGTGAGAATTTTTCAACATCAATGTTTTGGATCGTCCATCATCAGGATGTTAGTTAGTTAGTCTTGATCTGCAACTAACTATTTTTCAGTCCGAACTAGTCAGTCTTGGTCCGCAAGTAACTATTTTTCATCTCGGACTGAAAAACAGTTAATTGTGGAACAAAACTGACTACCTAACATCTTAATGATGGATCATAGAGTGTGATCTAAAATGTTGATGGTAAAAAATCTCACGCAATCAAATCCAAAAACAACGACAACCTTATAAATTGTAGAAATCTTATAACATTATTTCAGTAGTATTGCAAATCTACTGTTGGGTTTAACTTGTAAATCTGCTGTGAACAGAATAGCAGGAATTCCATACTGGCAAATACCACAACATATGTGAAGGAATTGAAACTTCGTGTTGCTGAACTGGAACAACAGAACCGAATGTTGCAGGCATCGGTTCCCTCAAATATTTTAAGCAAAGAGAAAGCATGTAGCGGGTTCGAACCACATAAACAATCATCCAGTTC
Organism: Sequoia sempervirens; assembly: GCA_007258455.2. NCBI lineage: Eukaryota > Viridiplantae > Streptophyta > Pinopsida > Cupressales > Cupressaceae > Sequoia > Sequoia sempervirens. The sequence goes on from VDFB02365990.1 coordinate 25,758, forward strand.
AGATAGCACAATAATCTATCGTAGCGATGAAGTTATTTTGGAGCAGTGTAAAAAGATTCCTTGTCTGGTAAACATAAAAACAACCATGCAAATCGATCTGCCTACATGTCCAACTAGCGTACTGATGAAGCAACTAGAGCGTTTGAGAGGAGAGCAGGTGGAGATTCTTTCTATCGATTCAAGTACAAAGCCATTTCACTTTCGTTCTAACATTCTCGTAAAACCAAAGGTATGTATTTCTTTGTACGAGTATTTCAAGATTTCTCTCTCAGATTACACTTGTGTTGAGCTTTAAGCAGTAGTTGAAGACTCCTTAAAATGTTTCATTTGGTATATGTGCAGGGTCAGGCCTGGAATATTTCCATGTTACAAAATCTTGGCAACATAGTCAGACAGTCTCTCTTCTGAAGAACTTCCAATAATACTGATTGTATTTCAGGACTTTTCTTATCCTGATCAAAGTTTACTTTTGTACGCGAAAATAACGTAATATAATCGAAGTAATATCAAGTCTAAACACTTTTCTTTTATCTTCCATTAGAAGTTGGAAAGTAATGAAGTTTCTCATATAACTACTTTCAAGTCCACATAGAAAAGTAATCAAGATCTCGCAAAAGCTCCACTTGTGTCAAGAATTATGTTTTAAAATTCCCTAAAGCGCCATGCTGTACGTTGCCGTGTTGTTGTGTTAAGGATTACGTTTTCTCAACAACTTCGAGTCTCGTTTTCTCAACATTTGTATCATTAACAATGTCATTTTAGTGTGAAATGGGTATATCGAAGAGGTTTCAAGGGTTAATGAAGTTGGTGAAGTTGGTATAGTATAGACGATGGATTGGAAGTGGTCACTCTGATGAGACATTATGTATTCACTAAAAACAAATAGATCTTCAATTATAAATAAGTTCACATTTTCTAGCGTACTAAAAACTTATGTGAAAATGGGAGGTTTAGAATAGGTTATGGAAATCCAAGGGAATTTTTAGTCAAATATTGCAGGTCTTAATTTCATCACTTTGTTTATCACATTTATTCTAATACTTTTGGAATAATCAAAAGCCCTTAGAGTTATTCAAAACCCTTTTGAAAATTAGTAGAAGGATCTTAGATAAAGGGGATCTACCACAAGACTCGTATAGCCCAATCATACATGAGGATGCAAGCAAGGGGATCCTACATCATGGGTCAACTAAATGAGATGCTAGCATTTGGATATGCATCTATCAATGTCCATCAAGTGCATCTAGAATACATTTGTATCATCTTATGTTTAGTAGCACACCAAAGAAAATTGGTGGTCAATTAGAGTTGTCTTGAGCTTCATTCCAAACCAATGTGAATATTACCCAACTTATATTCGGTATATACTTTACCTTTTATCATATGCTTGGTTCCTAAAGAAGGTGGGGAGTCGGTGAAAAATAGTTATACATGTCTTTAATTGTTACATCTAAAAGTAGAAAGATTAAAACTCATTTATGGTACATGTAATAATATAGATTTTTGATATTTACAAATCTACATCATTTTCTCAGAAAAGTGCACATAGAAGAAATTAAAGCTTGAGCATGTAGTATTCAATTAAAAAACTACATGCATTGAGGAGAAATAAATAGTGAGCACTTAGCATTTAAAATGATCTTTTCTGCACATATGGTCACTTCGAGTGAATGGCTAGATACCTTGGGCACTCTTTAAACTTAGCCCTCATTACTAGATGTTTTCTTTATCATGGTGACTAATTATTGATTATGAGAAACCTATTAACCATGTGGAAATAATTCACCATTATGCACTACGACTTGCCCCTAACTATTGGGTCATTGTGCTAACTATATGTTAGAGTTGATGATTGAACCCCACAACTCCCAAAAGTCACCTACAAGCAATTATCCTATAAAAAATGAGAGATCAAATAAAGATTAATGTGCTCAACAAATAAAGAAATTGTATTTTTGCAATAACCTAAATGAATTAAGTAACAATTATAATGAAAGGTGAATTCTTATAAAAGAAAAAGGCAAGCCCTAGATGAGGGTTTGATTAGATTGAGATAAGTAACATCATCTAATGCAATAAGATACCACGATCTAAATATAGGTCAATCTAATAATAAAAAAGAAATTCCTAAGTTTGGCATAAGTAACTAGAGTAAAAGGGGCCTAATAATTAATTAACACAATTAATTATTAGGTGATTACCTATTTACTCCAACACCCACTCTAAAGATCAACTTAGGGAGAAACTAAACACTAATAAATAATACAATGATGGATGTAGAATGGGTCTTGGATATAAGGTCTAATGAGATACCCATGAAAAAATAACTAAAATCTCTCATAACTACAAAAAATGAGAAAGTCTCGAGAAAAAACTCCTCTCCACAACAGAAGATATAAATGATAGTGTGCATGTGATAAAAAAATATAGGACTCAACATGTCCCCCCAAGTGTTGCTTCAATTACATAAGTACAATCAAGATCCCCTATAAGAGAGAAAAGAAGAGACAATGAATCCCCCCATAAGGAAGTAGCTCCTCTACCAAAATTGAATGCTCAAAGAAGAATGTTGAAGATGATCTAAAATTGACAAAAAATATATACAACCTGTATTTGAGGTAAGACCCTTTGCCCAATGGGCTTCAAATTTTTCCAATGTAATTAATCCTAGTTCCTCTCTAGTCCATGAGTTTGTGTTAATAACAACATATTATTGTACACATTGGATGAGAGATCAATATTATAGAAACAACACAATTGAAGTGGTGATAAGTTCCTTGAAGAAAATATCATAATTTTTTTTGGAATACTGTTGTGTTGTAAATTATACTCCTTTTTAGTAGATAACACAATTTAACACTTAGTTTGGACCTAGTTTGGTGAGCCTTGCATTACTGTATTTTCAACACTCCCTAATTAGGCCCTAATTTCCTAAATTATGCATTCCATTTCCCATTTTAAATAATTACTGACAAATTGCAAGTGGAAAACAAATGCACTTATTTAATAATTTTCCTTTAACACCTTAATTCCCAATAAATAGGGTTGTGACATAATCACTCGAGGTGACTTAGTCCCCCTATTTTGGCTTCAAATTCAAATATGTCGGTGTTAGCATTTTATTATTTAAAATTAAAATGTCCAAAGTTCGCTATCAAGATCTAATTTTTAAGAAATTAGATTAAATACCTATAAATACCTAGTATTTTCACCATTTGAAAGGTAATTCAAAATTTTGAGAAAAAGAAGAAGAGATCATTAACATTCTACCATATACATTTGCATTTACAAGTCTTCAAGGTTATTTTTAGATTTAGTCAAGTCTTATTTCATGATTGAAGATTGATGACAATAGAAGAGCATAATGGATTGTAGGTTAGCAAAGTGCTCTTGGCCATTTTATACAACCTAATGACTTGTTTCCTGAGTGTTCCCAGCTTCAAGTTTCACTCTACTTGTAGCATAAGGCATGGCATCATTGTGTTTTAGATTTACTAAGAGTATTTTACTTTCTCTTCATTAGATTTGTTGGAAACATGAGCATGATCATCCATGGATGGTGTATGGTATTTTTATTGATGTCAACCCATTGTAGAAATGTAGAAATGTTGGTCTAGAGAACACAAAATGGTGCGAATAATTGGCTAAGTCTTAGAGTGTAATTTTAGTGTTATAGTGAACCAGTTTTGCGGTCCATATTTCTCTGCTATGCAATATCTCGTCATGTGGTGTTGAGGTGTTGATGATATGTATTAAAGGTGTTTAGACCCAAAGTTTCAAGGTTGTATGTTTTCCATGGTTGAAGATAATGCTGATAGAGTATCAACTTTATAATAAAAGTACTGGTACAAAGTGCATATTTGAACACTCCCCTTTCCACCACAAATGAATATTTGATGTAGGAGCATCTAGTAGCATAGGGAAATCTTGAATCACCCAAAAAAAATATTTTCTTTATTTTCTTTAGTTGTTTTGAGTTCCATGATGGCACTTAAGGGGTTTAAGAGTGTTAGGTGTCAGAAATGGCGAAAAATGGGCACTTACTATTTTTAGTAAGTCAACCAAAATGGGCTCGTATGGACGTGAAATTTTACCCCAAGGAGCAGAGCTGAAAAACATCTCTAGTCTTGAAAGAATCACCTCAATACCTTGCACGGTTTGTAAGAAATTAAAGTTTATGTCTTGGGAAATTTCTCCAATGTGGCTTCAAATTCAGATATAAAACTTTAGAGGCCTCAAAATAGCTCAAGAAGTGGTCGAACCGAGCTATAGTTGGCTCATATGTTGTAGAGCTCACTGAGAGATTTTTGATGATATGAAATAATAGCGAATTAGATGCTCAGATCAAAAGTTATGGCCCCATGAAGTTGGTCCTCTAAAAAGTTAATTTCATAAAAAATTCTTCCTAGGCGAAAAATCATTCGGCGAGACTTTTGGCGCCAAAACAAAAGGGAAATTTTGATCTTCTAGAGCATTCTAGGGAAATTATTGGGTAAAATAAAAAGGGTTAAGTGAGGGTTGTAGAAGATGTCCCTGATAGTGTAGATTGTGGCTTCGAATAGTAGTTTTTCTTTCAGTGTTGATTTTGTTGTAATGAATCAAGTCCATGAGGTTGTAGCATGTAAGCTTTGAATTTGTAATTTCATTTTCTAAAAATAATTGAAAGTGAATCATTTTTCTGTCTCGCATCTTCTATGTTGTTATCTGTTGTGATTTATGTGGGTTTTGGGTGGTGTGGCCCTCATCAAGTGGTATAGGAGCGGGAGTTCCTAAGCCTATAATAGAGCACCGAACGTGAGGCAGTTGTAGCAAGACCTGTGAGTGTGGGTTGAATTCAAGATGCATCCAAGACATTCCCAGTATGGTAGAGGTGGAGGCTGGGGTGGAGGAGGTCCACCTAGAGATGAAGTCAAAACCCTTAGAAGGAAATTAGAAACCTTGCAACAAGAGGTTTGAAGAAAAGATGTGCAACGAGACAAAGATGAGAGTGAAGGTGAAATAGAAGAGGAAATGGAAGAGGAAGAGTGAGATCCAATGGATCCTGGAGAAAGAATATTGTTCCAAGTGTTCTCAAGCATTGGGAAGAGACCTAAAATGGAGGTTTTAACTTTTAGTGGAAATTTGAATCCTGAAGAATTGATTGATTGGATCAATGACATGGAGGAATTTTTTGAATTTGAGGAGATTGAAAATCCTCACAGAGTGAGCATTGCAAAGAAAAAATTGAAAGGTCACGCCAGTATATGGTGGAAAGAGGTCTAGTTAGAAAGAGGAAGACAAGAGATAGATACAATTTCCAGATGGGACATAATGGTGTAAAAATTGAAGAAACAATTTATTCCAGTTGATTACGAATTGGATCTTGCTCAAGAAGATGTAGAGCTTGAGGCAAGGGACAAGGACCATGAAAGAATACATAGATTAATTTAACAAGGTCCTAATTCGAATAGGACATTCTGAGGTGAATAAGGAGAAAGTTGCTCATTATATTAATAGGTTGAAGCCAAGCATACATGAAGAATTGGCACTAGTAAGAATGACCACCATTGAGGATGCTTACTAGTTTTCTCTAAAGGTTGAAGAACGGTTGAACAAGAGGTTTGAGAAAAAATAACGAGGTGGAGGCCTTGGAGGAAAGATCAGTGGGCAGTCATATGAAGGTTGAAATGGAGATCAAAAGAAGGGTTAAGGATCCAATAGCGGCCAGAACCAGAAAGGAGATAACACCTACCATCCTTGTGATCAAAATAGTGTAGAACAAACAGGAAGGGGAAGATTTGGATGAGGACTGGGAAGAGGAGGTTTTCATGGAACCTGTTTCCAGTGTGGAGAAGGACATAGGGCCTATGAGTGTCCTCAACATCAAGGAAGGACAAATAGAAGACCAGAGGGTAATGCATGAGTTGCACATGTAGATGAAGATGCTGAGCCTTCACATTCTAAGGATGCAGAAAGAGGAGAGGTTCATATTACCAAAAGAGCCTTGCTAAATGAGGAGAATGAGCCAACTCAAAGGAAGAATTTGTTTTGGACTAGATGTAAGTGTGAAGTTAAAGTTTTCAATTTTATTATTTATGGAGGTAGTACTGATAACCTTGTTTTAGAAGAAATGATCAGTAAGTTGCGGTTGGAGAGAAGAAGGAATTTGAACTGATACCAGATTTCTTGGTTGTAGAAGGACCATAAAGTCTTGGTAAATGAACAATGTCTAGTAAAGTTCAAGATTGGAAATTATGATGATGAGGTATTGTGTGATATTATGCCTATGGATGTTTGTCATATGTTGTTAGGAAGACTGTGGTATTTTGATCGATGAGCAATGCATGATGGTCATGCCAACACCTATTCTTTGACAAAGGATGGAGTTCGTCATAAGTTGAAGCCCTTGAAAGAGGTAGAGGAAAAGGTATGCAGTAATGCAAGAATTTTTTTGGTTGATGGAAGAAAGTTCCTAGAAGGTATGAAGCATGAGCATACATGTTTTGCATTGATCCATAGAGTTGATAAAGAAGATACTACTGAAGTACCTATAGAGGTTTCATATTTGTTGAATGAGTTTCAAGCTATTATTTCTAATAAAGTACCTAAAGGTTTGCCTCCAGTAAGAAATATTAGTCATCAAATGGACCTGATTCCTGGAGCTAGTTTTCCGAATAAGGCAGCTCATCGTATGACTCCAATAGAGAGCAAAGAGTTGAATAGACAAGTGCAAGAGTTGTTGTAGAAGGGATTTATTCAAAGAGAGTTTTAGTTCATGTGCAGTACCTGCAGTACTAGCACCAAAGAAGGATGGGGAATGGAAGATGTGTACAAATTCTAGAGCCATCAACAAGATCACCATTATGTATAGATTTTCATTGCCAAGAATGGATGACATTATGGATTGTTTGAGTGGAGCTAAGTACTTCACGAAGATAGATTTGAAGAGTGGATATCACTAGATCTGGATTAGAGAAGGAGATGAATGGAAGACAACCTTAAAAACCAAGGAGGGCTTGTACAAGTGGTTAGTCATGCCTTTTGGGCTAACCAATGCACCGAGCACATTTATGCGGCTTATGAATGAGGTATTGAAAGAATTTTTAGAAAAAAATGTTATTGTTTATTTGAATAATATTTTGATTTTCAGTAAGACATTGGAGGAGCACTTGATGCATATCCGAAGAGTTTTTGAGAAGCTGAGGGAGGAGAAGTTGTTGATTAATTTGAAGAAATGTAGTTTTGTGAAGAGAGAGTTGGTGTATCTGGGATTTGTTGTCTTAGTAGAGGGTCTCAAAATGGATCCAGAAAAGGTGAGAGCTATCATTGAATGGCCTACTCCAAGGAGTGTTATAGAGGTAAGATCATTTTATGGTCTAGAAAGTTTTTACAGAAAGTTTATTAAGAATTTAATTAGTATTTGTTCATCTATAACTAAAGTGATGAGAGGGGATAGAAAGGAGTTTAAGTGGACTACAAGATCCGCCAAAATATTTGATATATTGAAGAAGAAAGTTACATAGCAACTTGTTTTGGCACTTCTAGATTTCAATAAGGTCTTTCAAGTAGATTGTGATGGTAGTGGCACTGCCATAGGAGCTATTTTGAGTCAAGAAGGTAATCCTGTTGCCTATTTTAGTGAGAAGTTAAATGATGCTAATAAGAAATATTTTGTGTATGATCAAAAGTTTTATGCTATAGTTTAGGCTTGAAGAAATGGAGACACTATTTTTTTCCAATTTTTTTTTTTTTATATACTGATCACCAGGCTTTGTAGTATCTCAATAGTCAAGGAAAGTTGAATCAAAGGTACTTAAAATGGGTTGATTTTTTGCAGAGTTATACTTTTGTTTTGAAGCACACGAGTGGAAGGTAAAATAGAGTTGAAGATTCCTTAAGTAGAAGGCATAATTTATTGATAGAGATGAACATAGAGGTTGCTGGGTTCAATGAGCTCAAGAGTTTATATCTAGAAGATCCAAAATTTATAGAAGCTTGAAAGGCTTGTTTGGAACATATTACATTAGATAGGATGAAATGGTTGGATTTCTTAATCCAAGATGGGATTTTTTTCAGAGGAAGCCAATTGTGCATTTGAAGGAGTTCTATGAGAGAGAATCTAATCAAGGAGAAGCATAGTGGAGGATTGGCTGGACATTTTGGTTGAAATATGACCATTTCTCTTGTCAGTGAGAATTATTATTGACCACAGTTGCAACAAGATGTGAAGAAGTTTGTACAAAGTTGTAGAATATGTTAGATGGAAAAAGGAACAAGTCAGAATACTGGATTGTATCAACCATTACCTGTACCTGAGAGGCCATTGGAGGATATTAGCATGGATTTTGTTCTTTCTTTTCCAAGGACACAAAGAGGGCATGATTCCATATTTGTGGTGGTGGATAGATTTTCAAAGATGGAACATTTCATTTCGTGTCATAAGACAAGTGATGTTGTTCATGTTGCGGAGTTATTTTTTAGAGAGGTGGTGAGACTACATGGTCTACCAAGAAGTATAGATTTAGACAAAGATACCAAATTTGTTGGTTATTTCTAGAGGACATTATGGAAGAAGTTGAAGATAGATTTGAAGTTCAATTCTGCACAGCATCCATAGACTGATGGACAAACAGAGGTGGTGAATAGGAGTTTGGGAAACCTACTAAGATGCTTAGTAGGAGATAAACCAAAGGGATGGGATTTGATTTTACCAAAAGTGGAATTTACTTACAACAATTCTTTTAATAGGAGCACTAGTAAATCACCATTCCAGATTGTATATGGAAGTAGTCCAAGAGTTCTACTTCTGAACTGAGAAAGATGGATAAGGGGGAGATGAGTAGTGCTGAGGCTAAAGATTTTGTTGAGCACTGAAGAATTTGCACGAAGAGGTGAAGAAACATATCAATAAGATGAACTCACAATATAAGTCTCAGGAAGATTAGAAAAGGAGGTATAAGGAATTCCAGGTAGGAGATGGTGTCATGGCTCATTTGCGAAAGGAAAGGTTTCCAGTTGGCACATACAAGTTAAAGATGAAGTTTGGACCATGCAAGATCCTGAAGAAGCATGATTCAGGAAATGCTTATGAGGTAGAGTTGCCTAGTGGAATAAAAATTTCTCCTATGTTCAACATTGCTGATTTGAAAGAGTATCATGAAGGTGATATAAAGGAGGGACTGATAAATGAATAGTTGAAAATTCCAGCCCCTACTTCAGAGAAGGAAGAGATAGAAGAAATCCTAGATAGTTGTGTGTGTAGAAGCACAAGAAACATACAATATGAAGAGTACTTGGTGAAATGGAGAGGAAGGTTTGATGAAGATTCATCATGGTTATCTAAGGTTGAGGTTACCCATCTTGGTTTCCCTCTAACTCTTGAGAAATGACAGGGTCACTTTTCAAATTACCTTGGGTGTCTGATGCAGGAGCATTTAGTACTGTAGGACAATCTTGCATCACCCAAAAAAAATGTTTTCTTTATTTTCTTTAGTTGTTTTGAGTCCCATGATGGAACTTAAGGGGTTTAAGATTGTTAGGTGCCAGAAAAAGTGAAAAATGGGAACTTACTATTTTTAGTAAGTCAACCAAAATGGGCTTGTATGGACATGAGATTTTACCCCAAGGAGTAGAGCTAAAAAACATCTCCAGTCGTGAAAGAATCACCTCAATACCCTGCACAGTTTGTGAGAAATAAAAGTTTTCATCCTGAAAAATTTCTCCAATGCAGCTTCAAATTCAGATATAAAACATTAGAGGCCCAGAAATAGGTCAAAAGGTGGCTGAACCAACTTACGATTGGCTTGTGCATTCTAGAGATCGTCGAGAGATTTATGATGGTATGAAATAATAGTGAATCAAATGCATGGATCAAAATTTATGGCCTTGCGAAGTTGGTCCTCTAAAAAATGAATTTCATAAAAATTTCTTCCTAGGCCAAAAATCATTCAATGGGAATTTTGGCACCAAAACAAAAGGGGAAATTTGATCTTCTAGAACATTATAGGGTAGTTATTGGGGAAAATAAAAAGGGTTAAGTGGGGGTTGTAGAAGGTGGCCTTGATAGTGTAGATTGTGGCTCTGAATAGTAGTTTTTCTTTTTAGAGTTGATTTTGTTGTAATGAATCAAGCCCATGAGGTTGTAGCATGTAAGCTTTGAATCTATAATTTTATTTTCTGAAAATAATTGAAAGTGAATCATTTTTCTGTCTCACATCTTCTATGTTGTTATCTGTTGTGATTTTTGTGGGTTTTGGGTGGTGTGGCCCTCATCAATATTATGCTATACAATTTTAAGGAAGTGTTTATAGATGTAAAAAGTATGTGTGCTCCAAGTGGCAAGTGTTTTGATGTTTTTCATGTTGAGTTCTAAATGAACAATTGGTTCATTCAATTATTGCTTGCCCAGTTTTGTTATGTGGTGTCAACCTAAGGATTTTGGTGTTGTGCAGAGTTGAAGTATGCAAGGACTAGATTTATGGGAGTGATTATAAATCATGCTGAAATATTTTGGTGTTGTACTAAATCATATATTTTTGGCACCCTAGACCTTTCTAGCACTTCTAGGGTTTTTCACCTAAAAGGAGAAAGTAGGGCCAAAAGTCTAGCTAGGTTCACTCAAATTATGTAATGTATGATATTATTTGAACTAAATGGAATGATCTAAGTGTAGTTATATGAACTAATTGTCTGATTATGTATGCAAAACCTATGATTTATGCAATGTTGGAAAACACAGTGATGTTTGCAAACAATGAACTATGAATGAACAAATGCAAAACAAAAAAGAAAGAGGTTGAATTAGAGTGCACCTGGGTAGAGATTAGAGAATCTGGAATATTTTGAATGCTATTTGAAATCATAGAAAATCACTAGTGGGACTCATTCGCCACTGATGGTGAATCAGTCTTGCTTTTGATGAAAACTGTCGAAAATAGGTTTCTAATTGTCAGGATCTAGAATCTGGCAAAATCTATATTTCCATCCTTAAGGTGGGACTCATTCACTACTGATGGTAAATCAATCCTCTCCCAAAATTCTAAGAAATCAGGGGACAATTCTGTAGCACCAGATCTGAGGTTTTCTGCTTGTCGGGTTATCGAAGTAAAATCTATAGAAAACAGACATAATGTCTTCTCCAACCTTGAAATAAGATGTAGTTGACTTTATAAACTTTTTTGACTTCTTGGACCCACTTTTCAACACCTAAATGATTGTCAAATCTTCATACACAAGTCTACAAACACGCATGCAAAAGGGGGAAAATGGTTAAGGGTTAGGTTATAGGGATTTTCCTTGGTCAAATCCCACTTTTTTAATCAAACCCTTAATGAAATAATGAAATGAAGGAGAATGATAAAAAAATAACATGAAAATTCTATCAACTTACCAAATGCTTGTTGAAGAAAAATTGAAGATATGTCAATGGCTGCTCTTGAATGCTTGATATAGGTGCTTGATTATAGGATGCAAAGTGCTCAAATGCTAGTTGAATGCTTGAGTGAGTTAGAAGATTGTAGGAGATTTAAAATGAGGAGAAAAACACTTATTTATACATTCTTGTGCCTTAGTGACCCATTGATCAATACCTCATCATAGGCTGACATCAAGTAATTTTGAATAAAAACCTGAAAGAAAATTTGAAATATTTTGAATTTTGATCCAAGAGGGACTCATTCGCCATCCATGGTGAATGGGTCTCACCTTGGACTTAAAAGTGGGTGTTAGGAATTAAGTCATATTTAATATTATTTATCGAGTTTACATTCAAAAATACACTTAATTAAGCCTTATAAGGGCATAAATGGGTCAAATAAAGCATAAGAAAGGTGTAAATAGTGAAATTATGCCTAGAAAAGCATGAAATATTGTTACAAGACTTTACAACACTTCAAAATAGGACTTGATAAGTGATGAAAAGGTGATTTTTAGGTGAATTACAATGAATAAAGTCTAGAAAAGTGTAGTAATGTTTTACAACTTCACAAGATGTCATTATTTGAATTTTAAGGACCTAAATGTGTATATTCAAGTGATATCACATCAATAAATCAAAGAAAAATAGGCCAAACATTGTGAAGAAAGGCCTAAAAGACCATGAAAATGACAAGGGGCCATTTTTCTACAATGCATGTACAAATTTTGGTTGTCTCCGGAGGGTGTGTGTGTTAAAGTTTGAAGCCATCGACTTATGTGGTACATGGATCATGCAATTAGGCTAACCTATTTAATGTTTTGGTTTGTTGCAGTATATATGCAAGGTTGATTCATTTTGCAAAAATGATATGTAAAGTGTGTGTAGAGTGTGCATGTGAAATATGATGTAGTGTGAAGTGAAAAAGGTGTAGTGGTGAAGTATGAAATGTATTAAGTTAGTTTTCAAAGCTTAATTGGAACTGTATCTACATCATATTATAGATATATCGTTAGAATTTCATTTTTGTAGTAAGCCACCCTTTCCTCTATATTTTTCTATTCAAGGCAATTGGAACTTGGCAATGAGCCACTGGTTGTGATCCATTCTTTCTTTTTGGACAGTGAGTCCACCATTTTGTAATCTCTATTGTAACCAACTATAATATATTGTGATCCAATCCTCATCGTGGTTTTTCCCTTTCTAAGGTTTTCCACATAAATCTGGTGTTCTTGTGTTCCTTAATGTGATGCATGCTTTATATGTTCCTTTCTATTACTACATGTTTAAATTGATGAAGTCAATGAATTTTAATGAATATTGATTCACCCCCTTTTCTCAATATTTTGGGTGTTCAATAATTAGTATCAGAGCTTGATTCCTTCTATTGGCTTGATCATTGAGGTAGATCTTGGAGGTTGAACACATGGCTACAAGGAAGTATCCTATCCCTTAAAAAAAGATTATCCCTCAAGGGTTTACTAAAGAAGATTGCGAAGTTGATATGGAAGGAGAACTCAAATCAAGTCTTGATTATCTAGATAAAGCCAAATGTGAGAACAAATAATTGAAAGAGATTATTAAGGATGAGTGTATAAAAATGTTAAGGGAAAAACTCAAGAAAGCTAAAGAAATATTTAAGGAAACAAATGAGAAGCTGAAGCAATCAAATAGGAAAATCACCAGTCTTAAAGTGTAAGTTGAAGAAGTAAAAAGAGTTGAAGACTACTTGAATGCCAAATTGACAGATAAATCTAAAGAATATTCAAATCTTGAACAAGAGATTGTGACTTTGAGATCTGATCTAGAGAAAGCAAAGATTCAAGAAGAGCTCAACAATTACAAATCAAAAGGATTCTAAGGAAAAAGAAGGATTAGGGCTTGAAAAAGGAGAAAGTTTAAAGGAATATCAAATTTCAAACAATGATAAAAGGGTATGTACAGGATCATCATGGAAAAAAAAAGCCCTTAAGTGGCGAAAAATTCAGAAAAATCAGAGTTAGGAAACTTGATGTAAAAATTTGAATATGTTATCTATATTATTTCAAAAATATGTAAGAATAGAATTTGTAGCAAATTGAATGTAGTTTCTAAAATTCTATGTTTATTTAAAAAAATATATATATTTGACAAAAATTTGAAATTTCAATGCAGTAGTACTTAAGTTTCAGGGAAAAAATAAGAAGTAGGTGTTTGTCTGACCACCCTAACCACAATAAAATGATAATATTTTTTTATAAGATTTTAGATATAAGTAGAGGACTCATGTCCCAATGTGATGCATATTTTTTTGTAATTTTTCCAAGTAAATAATTAATTATGAATTTTTATTAGAAATTTTAAAAAATATAAAACTTGTATGTCGACCACCTGCTTGGTCAAAACTTCATGAAATTTATTTTTTTTTTAATCCTATAGTATGAAAAGAATAGAATGTGACATGTTTTAGGGTATGTGCAAGATCATCATGGAAAAATAGTTAAGTGGCAAAATTGGAAAAAATCGTGTTAGGCAACTTGATGTAAAAATTTGAATAAGTTATCTATATTATTTCAAAATATGTAACAAATTTGTAGAAAATTCAATTTAGTTTCTAAACTACTAGGTTTATTTAAAAATAAATAAAATCTATTTGGTGAAAATTTGAAATTTCAATGCATTAGTACTTAAATTTCAGGGAAAAAATAAGAAGTAGGTGTCTCTAACCACCCTAACCATAAATAAAATGATAATTATTTTTATAATATTTTATATATAAGTAGAGGACTCATGTCTGGATGTGATGCATATTTTTTGTAATTTTTTCCAAGTAAATAATTAATTATGAATTTTTTATTACAACTTTTAAAAAAATAAAAAAAACTCGTATGTCTGACCACCTTAACTTGGTCAAAACTTCATGAAATTTATTTTTTCTTTTTCTAATCCTATAGTATGTGAAGCATAGAATGTGACACATGTTTTAGATTCAAAAAATGTTATAGTGTTTGAAAGTTATAGATGTTTTTCAATCAGCCTATCGATCAGGACTTTAGTCGTAATTCTAATAGAAAATGAATAATAATTATTTATTAAATTCAAATTAAAGTATAAATTATATTGGTGGAAATCTAAGAATATCCTCTAAAAACCCTTTTCATTTCATCAATTTTGGGTAAAAAAAAGTCGTCAGCCACATACCCTAAAAATACCCATAATATTGCCACTTTTTGGCCCCTCATGATCTTGCACATACCCTTTAGATTAAAAAAATGTGATATTGTTTGAAAGGTATAGATTTTTTCAATCAGCCTATCTACTAGGACTTTATCATAATTCAAATAGAAAATGAATAATAATTATTTATTAAATTCAAATTAAAGCATAATTTATATTGGTGGAAAGTTGAGAATCTCCTTTAAAAACCATTTTTGTTTCATCAATTTTGGGTTAAAAAAAATCATCAGCCACATACCCTACACATACCCATCATATCACCACTTTTTGGCCCACCATGATCCTACACATACCCAAAAAGAAGAATGATAAGAAGAGCAATATCAAATAGGTTTGGAACTAGAAGAAATATTTCAAAAGACCTCCTATTAGACAACTTGTTGCACAAAGGTATTCATCCTTTAATGGTTACTATTACTCTTTTCAATAGATTTGGACATAGATTAGTAGAGTGTAGAAGAAAAATGAATTAGAATGCTCAATCCTTTCGCAGACAGTATTTTACATGCAATCGATTTGGTCATAAGGCTAGTGAATGTAAAAGTCGGGTGATGAATGGTTACAATAATGGTATGACGTTTCAATCATTCAGTGGTTACTATTATACATGCAATAGATTTGGGAATAAGGATTTCAAATGAAAATCTAAAATGGAAAGAAGTAATTCTATTCAAAAAAAGGGTGACATATGTCACAAATGCAATAAACCAAGACATATAGCCAAGTTTTGTAGAAGTAAGAATGTGAAACCTGTTTTTTCACAGAATAAAACTAATCTGGTAAAGAATGTTGATCAGGTTGAGATGAAGAAGGAAATGAAAAATACATGGAAGAAAAAGGAAGAGAGTGAAGTGAAGAGTGAGTTTGTTCTATCCCTTGGTGCAGATCTTTCCTTCAGAAACTAGATAAAGAACCTTGGCTGAAGGGGAGTTTTAACAAAAGAAATTCATTGCCCCTACCAAAGATGTGGTGTTGATGCCCTCAACATATTAGTACATGTGAATATTGACATGGTTGATCTTTTGATGGTATCTCAGGTGTGAAATATCATATTTCAAAGATTTGTGGAGTGATTGAAGGTGCCTGTGATGACATAGTGAAAGTTTGCCAAAATTTTCCACCTAACTTTATTTGCTATAATCAATGCATATTAGGTCATTGGAAAAGACTTTATATGTAATTTTACTTATGTTAAAGTAATTTGTAACTGAGAAATTGAAGTGGAGAGTAGAGAAAAGGTGATTTAAAGTGATTTTGGAGTTTTTTTTGAAACCTTAGCGATAAACTCCAAAGGTATTTATCAAATTTTTCTTGTAAACCCTAGTTCTATGAAGAATTGAAATATTTAATCCCCAAGTAATTGATGTTTTCAAGTGACCAAGACCTAAATTTAAGAAGCACCCATTCAAATCTATGGAATTGGATCTTGAAGGTGCATTTTTAGGGTTCCATAATATAGTGTAATGCACATAAAGGATGTGTGAATGTAAATTCATACTTAAATGGGAGGATATGGTCATTTGAATATGGCAGAATACTAGGTGAATGTGTTGACTAGACATGAATTTGAACTAAAACTTGAACATGAGAGCTTAATGGAGAAGAAATTGGATGTAAGGAATAAATTTTCCAATTTATACTATGAGGATGAGTGGGTTAAATATGCATTGAGCCAAATTTATGAAAAAATCATGTAGATAGATATGTCACACATGATAAGTAAGAATTTAGGGTTGTTATAGGGTTATGCTCAAATGGACCAGTTCTGACAATGAAGATCATAAAGAAGATGTGGTAATGAAGCTCACCAGAGAAAATTTTCATAAATGTGCCCTAATGGTGAATGATATAGATGATTTGATAGTGAAGTATGTGTCTATGATGATTGGGTAAAAAAATTTCTATACAAACAAAGAGAACTCTATGTTGGCCACAACAATCTACACAACTCACAAGAAGGTGAAGAAAGGTGATGACATTGATTTGTGTGAGGTCTTAAGACAACAGTTGATGGAGAACCTACACAAGACCAAAGAATCAAGGTACCCCTTTCGGTATGGTACCCTAGTTATCTATTTTCTATTTTACTTTCTTAGAGAAGTGTTCGAAGCAAAGAACATTGTATGGATAGATAAAATTCCATTTGTTATTGAAATAAGAGATCATTTGAGAAGGTTAGGAAACCTAGAAAACTAGAAGTCTATGGGGTTTGTTTAAGATATTTTAGGGAAGAATGCAAGAAAGGTACATAATTTTGGTAAGTGTAGTTGAAAAGTATAAGAGTGATATAACCTTCATGATTATCAGAGATTATTACTTTATAGAAGTAGTGGAACCTAGAACAATTTGGGTTTCAAAGCTTGGATATTAGGTAACTAAAGCAAATCTTACTAGTTTTACAGAATTTGTGTTGAGCAAACTTAGAGATCCATCTATGGACAAATTTGGCACATATGTAGAGAAATCTAGTTAGGTGAATTTGGAAAGGAAGAAGAAAGATATTGAGGAGAATATTGAGAAGATGAAAACCAAGTTAGAAGAGATGGAAAACACTCCCAAGGGTTCCATGAAGAAATTCAAAAGCCACTATTGTTGCTCTATAGGGTACTCCAAGTACAAGAAGACCAATTAATATCTCCACCCCCTCTCCTACTGTTCCTAAGACCTCTAGAACATAGCCTATAGGGAGTCCCAAGAAGAACAAAACATCTAGCACCCCTGAAGCACAAAAGACTCCTAAGAGGAGAAGGGAAAAATGGCCACTAGGGAGAAATACATCAGTTGTGAAGAAGAAGAAGATGAAGAAGAAGGACCCCATTTGGTCTGTAAAAGGATATCTCAAGTCTCTCAGGAAGAGTCCATTTCAAAAGGGGTAAAAATTGAATAGTTGATACTAATAGTGAAGAAGTAGAGAAAGAAAAGAATGGTCTAGTTTTTCAGAGAAGAGAAAATAGCCCTAAGCTAGGAGCAAAAGAATAATCAACTAAAGGAAAGGGAAAGAAGAAAGAGAAGACTCCTTTGGTTAGGGAGCATAGTTCTATGAAATTGGATGTTTTTTTCAACAGCATAGTAGAGTTTGGATTGTTGAAGGAAATTTATGAAATGTTTCTAGATGTAAATAATGAGGATAAGGAAACAATAGAAGAGGCTATTATTAAGTATATGGTAACATTTGACACTGGCCTAGATAATATTAAAGATACATTTCTTGATGATTTGAAGAATGTGTTGAATACAAGAAGATAAGAAGTTATTGTGTTGCCAAAAATGTATATTTGACATTTTTACACTCACTTGATTCTTTCTTATGGACTTTGGCTTGATTTTTCCTATATTTAATGTTGTAATGTGGCGAACACATTCACATTAGGTCTTGGATCCTTGAGAATCATTCAAAATTCTAGGATGTCTTGTAAAAGTGTTGTGAAGTGTTGTAACCCACTTTCACACTTTTCTAGGACCCTTTCATTATAATTCACTTAAATATCCCCTTTTTATCACTTACCAAGTCTTATTTCAAAGTGTTACATAAAGAGTTGTAATAAAATCTTATGCTTTTCTAGACTTGTTATTAATAATTTGACCATTTCTTATGTTTAAATGACCCCTTAATGCACTCTCCAGCCCTACTTAAGTGTATTTTTGAGGATATTCCCATTAGACCTTATTTAATGCACTTTAATTTCTGACACCTAGTTAAATTTCCCTGGTGGGACCAAGTCACCACCTAGGGTGACTTAGTCCCACTAGGCACAAAAATAAAAATAATTTTAATTTCATGGTAGTATTTTATTCTCTTACCCTTGAGGTTAGCCTTTGATGTGTTATTTTTGGGAAATAATGGAAAATCAAGTATAAATAAGGGTTTCTCCTCTCATTTTAACAACTACCAATATATTCATTCTCAAGCACCTAATTCATTCAAGCATTCAAGCACTCTAAGCGTCATCAAGTCATCCATTGGAGCACTTCATTGCATATCTTTAGATTTCTACATCAAGGGTTTGGTAAGTTTATGAAATTGCATGTTGTTTATTTATCATTCTCTTCTCATTTCATTTCATTATCTAGGGATTGATTACCAAAGTGGGGTTTGACCAAGGAAAACCCCTATACTCTAACCCTTAACCCTTTTTCCCCTCTTTGCATTTGTGTTTGTAGGTCTTGTATGTAGATTTTTCAAAGAGGAAAGTGTCAAAAAGGTGTTTTCCATTTGTCAAAGTCATCAAAGTCAACAAAGCCCTAATTGAAGCTTGGAGATCCATTTCAACCCAATTTTTGCAGAATCTGGACCAAACACTTATCAGAAAAGGAAGAGTAGACCGAAAGCTACAAAATCCTATCCCAAGACTCTAGAAATTCCCAAGTGGAATAAGTTGTCATATGTGGTGAACTAGTCCCACTACTAGGCTTGAAAAGTGATTTCTGTATTTCTGAGTACCCATTTGGTAGATTCCTATTCTAGCAGATTTTCTCTGAAACTAGACAGTTAAGTCACCTAGCTTGGAGTAAGTGTCCCAAGAAAAATTTCTAGTCAAATCTAAAAAATTCTAGAGCCTCTCTACGTTAGACTTCAAATTCCAGGTCCACTTCTCTAGTTTTGTTTAATTATGCTATCATTTACTTGCATTCTTAGGTGTTTTTGCATACATCACTGCATTTTCCAACACTTTGCATTTCTTAGGTTTAGGATCAATAATCATCTTTCTTTTTCAATTTATTGCATTAGACATCTTATTTAGATACATTGCATTCCTCATTACATTAATCTTGAGTGTAGACATTAGCATTTTGGGCCCACTTCTCTTCTTCTAGGTGAAAAGCCCTAGAAGAGAAAGAGCATCTTGGACACCTAAAATCAGTGTCCACAACTATATAAGAGGATACAAAGATAAAGGAATTTTCCTTGGAGAAGAGGGTATGTGAAGAATCATGATGAGCCAAAAAGTGGCAATATGATGGGTATGTGGCTGACGACTATTTTTTTACCCAAAATTGATTAAATGAAAAGGGTTTTTAAAGGAGATTCTCAGCTTTCCACTGAAATAAATTATGTTTTACTTTGAATTTAATAAGTAATTATTACTCATTTTCTATTCAAATTACGACTAAAGTCCTGATTGATAGGCTGATTGGAAAACATCTATAGCTTTCAAACAATATCATATTTTTGAATTATATGCTTTGCATACTATAGGATTAAAAAAGAAAAAATGAATTTCATTAAGTTTTGACTAAGTTAAGGTGGTCACATACAAGTTTTTATATTTTTAAAAATTTGTAATAAAAATTCATAATTAATTATTTACTTGGAAAATAATTACAAAAAATTCATCACATCAGGGCATGAGTCCTCTACTTATATCTATTATCTTATAAAAAAATTATCATTTTATTGTGGTTAGGGTGGTTAGACATACACCTACGTCTTATTTTTTCCCGAAATTTAAGTACCACTTGCATTGAAATATCAAATTTTCACCAAATAGATTTTTATTTTTTTAAGAAACCTAGTAGTTTAGAAACTACATTCAATTTTCTATAGATTCTATTCTTACATATTTTTGAAATAATATAGATAACTTATTCAAATTTTTACATCAAGTTGCCTAACTTTGATTTTTTTGAATTTTTCGCCACTTAAGGGCTTATTTTTTCCATGATGATCCTGCACATACCCAAGATTGGTTCTTTATTTTCACAAGAAGATAGGTCCAAGTTGTCCAAGTTGTATAAAAATAAATTCAGCCCTGAATAAAAAAAGAGTTAACACTCTAATGAGCAAAGATAAAGAATAGATTGAAAGGCTAAGGAGTGAGACAACATAGAAGATTGAAGAACTCACTAAAGTGTTGAGAGTCTTTCTGAATAGTGAAGATCAAATCCACCATGACACATCCATTCTAGACAAGAATGAACTTGATATTGAAAGAAATGAGCATTTACTTGAGCATGAGGATGGTCAAGAAGACATGGTAACAGATGATACCCCTTTGGATGTGGAGAATGTTGTTGAAGAAGAAAAGGAAGATGATAAATAGAATGTATTAGAGAAATATGAAGGTCAAAATGATCAAAATTTCCCCCCTCTAGATATGGAGAAATATGTTGAGCAGAGAGAAGATAAACAAGAATTCTTAGAGACACAAAAAGAAGAAAAATTGCCTCCACCAAATGGTGAGAAGTCTACAGAAGAAGAAAAGAATGCTGAAGAATGTTCTACTAGTGGAGATAAGGAGAAGAGTGAGAAGAAGGAAGGGGAAATTTCTAAAACTATTGGTGAATCCTCCAGATCTTTTGGAGATTCTTTAAAATATTTATTGGACATGCAACTGTAGTTTGAACCGATGGTTTTTGCATAGCTCCTATAGATTCCAATGCAACAAGGATAGGTAGATATGGATAAGATTTCTCCCCTGCATAAGTTGTAGCTTGGTGATGCTTTCCATGCCTCCACAAGGAAGGAAATACTTCAAACACACCAAAAGAGTGTAGAAATGGTAGAAGAAATAGTAAACATGTTGCAGGACAACATTCTTAGAGAAACTATTGGTAATTTCTTGTTTGGTGTAAAAAATTTGAAGTTGTTGTTAGATTCCTTTAAGGAATATATTCTATTGGTTTCGAAGAAAAATTGGAGAAGGAAATGGAAAAGAAGGTCGAAGGTAAGAGATTGATTATGATTTCCAATAAATGTAGTGTAGAACATGGAAAATTACAAGGTAACTTGAAGGAAGTACATAAATTCTTAGAAGAAGCTAAAGTATTGTTTCAATTTTTCTTGAAATGGACTACTTCTACAAGGAGCATAAAAGATCAAATGGACTTAATTGAGTCACAAATTACTTAGGCCTCTGGTGCATATGATCTGGTAATTGATGTAGATGGTGGTACAAGTGTAGCTATTGAAAATGTGCATGTGGTCATTTCTTCCTATTACAAGAAAAAAAAGAGATCATAATGCAGTATAGTCAACTACAATATTTGGTAAAAGCAAGACTTAAATCCTTTACTAGATATTTAGCTAGTGCAAAGAAGGTGACACAAAAAGATACAGTGCCCAATTCTTTGGAAGAAGGAGAATACCTTAATGTGTTATGAAAGTTAGAATTTCTTGTTTTCCTTTGTTAAGAACAATTGGGAGGTATCTAAGAGAGACTGGGAGGCATACCTTACCAAATTGAAGGTGTTTTACAAGGGTATTTTACCCTCTACTAGTTGAACATGTACATTTTTATTTTATGTAGTTTTCTAATTTCAATGTTTATATGCAAAATTCATTGATGGTGCATGGATAGCATATGGTGTTTTCATTGATGTCAATCCATTTTAGAAATGTACAAGTGTTGGTCTGGAGAAGATCAAATGGTGTGAATAATTGGTTAACTCTCATATTGCAATTTTAGTATTACAGTGAACTAGTTTTGTGGTCTGCATTGCTTTGCTATGCAATATCTTATCGTGTGGTTTTGAGTGTTGGTGATGTGTATTGAATATGTTAAAATCCAAAATTTCAAGGTTTTATGTCTTCCACAATTGAAGATTATGTTGATAGAGTATTGGCTTTGTAATGACAATGTTATTGGTACATAGTGCATATTCGAATGCTTTGCATTCTATTGTGGATGAATATTATGCTATGCATTTTTGAGGAAGTGTTTATAGACATAAAAATTAAGTGTTCTCCAAGTGGCAAGTCTTTTTGTGGTTAGTGTGTTGAGTTTGAATGAATAGCTTGTTCATTAAGTTATTGCTTCACCAGTTTTGTTATGTGGTGCTGACCTAAGGATTTTTGGGTTGTGTAGGGTTGAAGTATGTAAGGACCAGATTTATGGGAGTGATTATAGGTCATGCCAACATATTTTGGTGTTGTACATGTTTTGGTTCTCTACAAAAGGTGTGTTTGTTAAATTTTTAAGCTGACAGGTTATGTGGTACATAGTTCATGCAATTAGGCTGATCTAATTGATGTTTTGGTTGGTTGCAGTATATAGGCAAGGTTGATTCATTGTGTGAAGATGATGTGATATATGTGTGTAGAGTGTGTATGTGAAATATGATGTAGTGTGAAGTGTGAAAGGTGTTGTGATGAAGTATGAAGTGTGTTAAGTTAGCTTTCAAAGCTTAATTGGAACTTGTTGGCTAACAAATTGGGCACCTTGTGATATTGTAACTCCACACCCAAAAGGTTCCAAAATAACCCAACGAATCTAAATATTTTTACTATAACAAGAGAAAATGGGTATGTGCAGGATCATCATGGAAAAAATAGGCCCTTAAGTGACAAAAAAATTCAGAGTTAGGCAAGTTGACGTAAAAATTTGAATAAGTTATCTATATTATTTCAAAAATATGTAAGAAAAGAATGTGTAGAAAATTGAATGTAGTTTCTAAACTACTAGGTTTATTTTAAAAAAAAATCTATTTGGTGAAAATTTGAAATTTCAATGCAGTAGTACTTAAATTTCAGGGAAAAAATAAGTAGGTGTTTGTCTGACCACCCTAACCACAATAAAATGATAATATTTTTTTATAAGATTTTAGATATAAGTAGAGGACTCATGTCCTAATGTGAGGCATATTTTTTTTGTAATTTTTTTTCCAAGTAAACAATTAATTATGATTTTTTTATTACAACCTTTAAAAGATATAAAAACTCGTAAGTCTAACCACCTTAACTTGGTCAAAACTTCATGAAATTCATTTTTTTTTTAATCCTATAGTATGCAAAGCATAGAATGTGACATATGTTTCAGATTCAAAAAATGTGATACCGTTTGAAAGCTATAGGTGGTTTTCAATTAGCCTATCAATTAAGACTTTAGTTGTAATTCAAATAGAAAATGAATAATAATAATTTTTTAAATTCAAAGTAAAGCATAATCTATATTGGTGGAGATTTGAGAATCTCCTTTAAAAACCCCTTTCATTTCATCAATTTTTGGTAAAAAAAGTCATTAGCCACATACCCTACACATACCCATCATATCGCCACTTTTTGGCCAATCATGATCCTACACATACCCAAATATAGGACTTTGAATTTTATTAAGGTACAACTCCCTCATATTTTCAATGAATTGAAACACTAAAAGTAAATACCCCATTTTCTTTTAACTAGAAAGTAGTAAAGGTAAACCTAATACCAGGAAAAATCCCAAATATCAGGGGAAAAATTTAGTAAATAGAGAAACTGGCACAAAGACCAATTTATTGAACCACTTAAGAATTAAAATCATGTACTCAATACCATCTGAGAAATAAAATTAATTATGAAAAAAATTGTGTAACCCATACAAAGATAAAGTATTGCATTAATATATTCCTAAACACAAAGATTTAAGGATACCAAATTATCATTATAAACTATATGCACAAAGACAAATAGTAATTCTATTCACAAAAAAACATGTAGTCTAGTATAGTATTGAGCTATTCAAAGAATGTCTAGAGAGATGTACGAAAATAGATACAAATAAATAAGTGGAAAAGTAACTGCCTCTTTTTGTTGCCCATAACTAACTAAAATTGAAAGACAAAAATAAAATAGTTGAACCATTATGATGGTGACATCACTTCGTTTCCTACTTTTTGGACTGCCACATGGTTTTCACAAGGTTTGGAAAGTCTTGAGGACATGTTTCACCTCTTTGTATTGAGGAATAATTACATTTTTCATCCACACCTTCCATGCTAGTTGATTATCTTTAACTATCTCGATGTGTTGCTCATATGCCTTCATAAGATCAATCACTTGAGATGTAACTAGGTGTTGTTGGAAAAACAAGGACATACAATTGAGAGGGGGGGTTGAATCAGTTGTTATAGAATATTTAAAGTTTTCAAACTTAGCTTAATCTCAAATCTGATGAATGAACAATAAACCACAAATAATCGACACATCAGAAACACAAAGAACACCAAGATTTTTATGTGGAAACCCTATTAGGGGAAAAACCACAGTGGATGTTAGTCCATAATATTATACCCTATTAAAAGTATAATGAAGAATAATGGGAGTGCACATGCATTCAAGAACACTTCCTAGAGCTCACTGCTCAAATACAAGAGGGCTCACTGCCCAAAGAAGATACACTATCTTATAGAAATTTAGATTAGATCCATAGGGTATGAACTAAGAAAATAGGTTCTACAAAAGCTTGATTACAACTCCAGTTAAGCACAAAAACACTACTTCACACTTCTTCACACTCTTCTCTACAATTGAATGATTAGATCACTATTCACACACTTGCTCTTTTTTTGGAACTTCTTCCTCTCATAACTTCACATAAATAACCAATCTTATATATCCACAACATGGAATTACATCAACAACTTTGTTAGCAAAAAAAAATATAAAACATATACACAATGTCAGCCCAAATTTACAAGTAACTTTTCAATGTGAATCAAACACGGTTAGCCACAATATAATGAAGACTTAAAAAAGTATCCTCAATCACACCAAACATTCAAATTTTAATCTCTAAGGATCCACAACATGTTACAACCACCATGTCGGCCAAGAACATAAAAAATCCAAACACACAAGAGAAAAATCACTGACCACGAGCACACCAATCATTGCGGATGTGCAACAAAAATAGAGCATGATCTAGAACCATCCACAAGAACCAAGAATCATTAGAGAAGCATCCATAGCAAGTAAAATTAACTAGAATCACAACAAATTCAATCAAGAACACTAATTGAAGCCACAAAAAAACTATCATAACACAACTGTTCATAACACGATTAAATCTTCACGCGGACCTCTGAAACTTTTGGTGGATAAACTAGATACACTCAAAAATAAACCCTTTAGTCCACAATGATTGATCATCAACGTATTGAGAAAGAAACCTTCATGACCTTCATTGTTCCACTATCAACCTACAAATCTTTCTTTAACAACTTTCTCAATATCCTCGACATATACAACCTACAATACATCAATGCTAATAGTGTTAACATCAATGACAACCACATATCAGTAAAACAACCGCAACATCCAACAGGTCTAATTTACTAAGTTTATTTAGATGTTTTACATTGAATGAAGGTGAATCAAGTGTTTCCTTGATTATCCTTTGGAAACTATCTATCAAGCTTTTGACATTTGCATCATCCCCAATTTCACCTTTGTCCCATTGTAATCTAAGAGCAACCAAAGTAACCTATGCTTCCTCTAAAATGATAGTACATTCAACTATAATTTCCTAAAGTTTTCGTAGACCTTGTTTAGCAATCTACAACTTCCATTCTACACCATTGTTCCATACATAGCAATGGGTGTATGCAGCATTAGGTATAATATGTTCTACAACAAGCTTTTCCATATCATAATTTATCATTATTTTTAATTTGGTTTGGTAGTTACTCCATGATTTCTCTTCTTTTTCAACTGCAACACTCCCTCCCCCAAAATGGATCTCAAAGCATTTAATTTTTTCGAACATTTTATAGATTAAAAAATAAAAAGGCTTCCCTTTTTAGCCAAACACTCAATCCATTCTTCAACAACCCTACCTAGGGTTTGGCAATTTTTCATTTTGGTCATGGCTTCTTTTCCAATCAGAGTTAAGGATTCCATAGAGGAATCAACTTGGGAGACTAGTTGAAGAACAAGATTGAGAAAAGACCTTAAACATTTTGTCAAGGCTTGAACGTGAGTTTTTAGTTCATCCTTACTTTCCTTATCTTTTTTTGATCGTTCAACCATCCTGGCTGCAAATACTTGGAAAATTTGAACATCTCCATCTCTAGTAGGAGGAAAAGATCTATTTTGTTAAGCTCAAAATCACTCGTTGTTTCCTAAGTGATATCATTTTCTGTTGAAGGATACACAATCTCCATTTGGAGGCTTCCTAATTCCACATCATCCACTAACCTTGCAGTAGTCTTTAATCTTTTCAATTTTTGGGTTGGGGTTCTTTGTAGTAATTTAACTACCATATCTTGTTTGGGAAGACTAGGATGCACAACCTTCCTTTTCCTGGATAAAGTATCTTCTATCCAGGCAAGAGTAACTGGAACATTAGTTACTTTGAAACTTGAAGACTCAAATAATGTCTTGGCAACAAGGGGATGTTCACTAGTTTGCTATATGATATAGGTGAAATAGTCTGTGACCTCTATGGTGCAGTTACTTCATTTATAGGTGACTCATCCTGAGAAGAGGAGGTGTTCATATTAAAAGTGTCCAAACCCTCTTCCTCATCTTCTCCTTCTTTCCCTTTTTCTAGAAGGGGTAGGTTAAGAATATCCTTCTCACAAGTCTATGGAAACATATTTCTATTGGGTTGATCAAAACCACCATCTCCTTAAGTCCCTAATGGTAATGGCTGGGAGGCAATGCAAAATGATTGTATACTTAAAAAAAATTGGGAAGTACCCTTGAAAGGCTAAGTATTTCGAGTCCTAGTGTGAGGATGAGACTAGTCTATTCTTTTCTTGGTCACCCACTCCTATGTACTGGCTAAAATGTCAACATTTTTTCTTCAATAGTTTTTCTTTCCTTAATGCTCCATTTCATGGTAGGAATAGGATAATTTTATATTAGATCAGTATAAACTAGATCTACCATGTTAGATCCATCCACCACAATGCCCTATAGATCCCATTTCAAGTCATAGATGATGATCTATTACATAGAAAATATCATTGAACTCCTTCTGACTTCATAATCATCATAACAATCAGCCCAAAAGTCTTCAAGACTTGGTTGGTGAGAGAAGTTAGGGCTTAGTTTTAAATTATTCTTTATATAATGTTTCAAATCAAAAGGAAATTGTTCTTGATATGAAAGAAAATTATACTTAGACAATTCCTTCTCAATATTTAGGGCATCAAACATAGATAGATAATTATAAGAACCAAATCCAATAGGGAAACAAAAATTCACTCTTCTTTTTTGACATATCCTATTTACATCTACTAATTTCTTGCATACTTCAATTACAACCCACTTATGTTCAAGATATTTAGGAAATTTGATTGGAAAACCAACATATCCACCAACTCTTATGTAAGAGAATCTTTGAAATTGAATGAAATGACTATAGTAAAGCCCACAAATTGAATTGCCTCATGTGACAATTGCATTGTAGGATTCCCCTATAATTCTCTGACCATCCTCATAGTGAAAGTATCAGTTATCCTCCTAAAATGCTGAAATTTTTTATGAAGCTGCAACTTATCAAGGTAATCATAAATGGGTACTTTCCCTGGAGGTATGTCACTTGGTCTTAATTTGGGCGAGGGTCTTGTACTAACAATTGCGTAAATTAGGTATGAGGACATATAGAAGAATTTGTTGAGAGTAAAGAAAGCCATCAAGTGATGCATGTGGTCATTGATAATATCTACCCAGTTAAGAAATTGTTGTCCATATAGCATAATTTGGATGATGAAATACATCCATTCTTCAAACCCATGTACATCCTCATTTTGCCCTATTTCATGTAGTAATACCACAATGTCAGCCATCTCTTCCACAAAATGAGTTTTGTGTAATTTATGAGGTAATTGGGACTTACTCTACTTAGGTTTGGCTAACCAATTTTTCATTATTTCATTCATGTAGTGCCCCTTTTTTAATAAAAACTCAATTTGGGAATTCATTATAGTCATGGGTGAATAATTGTCTCTTTCTAGGATTTTTAGACAAGATGCAAAGGTGGACCTTTGGACTTTCAGTACCAACTAGTTATCTTCTGTCCTTGGAAAATAGTACCTTAATGTGAATGTTTTTCTAGCACTTGAAAACTTCTCAAAACCTCGTAGAAAGCATGCGAGTAGATGGGCATATATTATCCCTTATTTTCCATACAACACGTGGTGGCTATCACTTCATTTTTTCATCATAAATGCTTTTTGAAAATTTGAAGAAAAAAAGTCTAGAGGCAGAAGGGTGGAGAGTTCAATGAACCCCATAAAAGTGCGCTTGAGTTGAAATGCTATCTCAATATGCTTCCTAGTTAACAATTCTTACACTAGGCAGGAAATGGGAAAGTTCAAAAAACTATATAAATTTTTTCCTGAATGAAAAATAACGCAAACATTAATGGGAAAACAAGTCTAGGTAGAAAAGTGAGGAGTTACTTGAACTACCTAAAACACTGGCTAAGTTCGTGGGACTAGACAAAGCACTATATTGGAAGGACTTAGAAAATTCTAAGTGAATGAAAAGACTTCCATGGACCAAAGAAAAAATGTGGGGTAATAGTGGCTCTAACTAGGGATGAATTAAGGAATCCAGACCTAGATTAGTATGGCCAATTCTTTATTTATTGGGAAATAGAGTCGATAGAGGGAAATAACACTTTGGAGCACTCAAGAAACAAGCCAAAACAAAACAAAAATCCTAACCTAACTATGTACAAAAAAGGAACCTTGAGTTGCAACATTGTCTTTTGTTAATTTTGTTGGATGTTGCTGATATGTGGTTGTCATTGATGTCAACACTATTGGCATTAATGTCCTTAAGGTTGTAGATGTCAAGGATATTGAGAAAATTGTAATAAAAAGAGTTGCAAGTTGTCAGTGATGAAGTGAAGTTCAGTATGTTGCTGAGCTCAGTACGTTGATGATCATAGGTTGTGGATTAAAGGGTTTTTTGTCAAGTATATATATTTTATCCACGTTAAGTTTCAGAGATCCGCATGAAGATTTGATTGAGTTACGAGCAGTTGTGTTCTAATAGTTTTTCTGTTGCTTCAGTTGATGTTCCTAAATGAAGATGATGTGATTCTAGTAAGTTCAGTTGTTGTGGATGCTTCTCTAGTGATTCATGATTTTTGTGGATGTTTCTAGATTTTTCTCTATCTATGTTGCACATCTGCATTGATCGTTGTGCTCGTGATTTGTGATTTTCTCTTGCGTGTTCATGTTTTTCATGTTCATGGCCGACAAGGTGATGGTAGCGTGTTGTGGATCTTTGTAGAACAATTTTTGAAGGTGTTTCATGTTCGAGGATTTTTTTTTGGGTCTTCATTATGTTGTGGCTGACATTGGTCGATTCACATTGAAAATTATTTATTGTTTTGGGCTGACATTTTGCATATGTTTTATTATTTTGTTGAAGCCAACATGTAGCAATGTAATCTCTTGTTACGAATATACATAAGTGATTGTTTCTTCCATTTGAAGGCATCGTGTGAATGAGATGTGAGAATAATGTCCTAATCATTTGAAGGTAGAAGCAAAGTGTGAAGTGTTCATGTGCTTAATTGGAACTGTAATTAGGCATTAGCGAATGTAATTTGAATGTTTCTGTAAGACAGTGTGTCTTCCTTTGGGTAGTAAGCCATGTTGTATTTGAGCAGTGAGCTCTGGGCAGTGTGCCTAAATGCATGTGCATTCTCCATTTATTCTTCTTTATACTTGTAATAAGGTATAATCTTGTAGACTAACCTCTGTGGTTTTTCCCCTAACAGGGTTTCCATGTAAAAAATCTTGGTGTTATGCGTGTTTTTGATGTGTTGATGATTTATGCTTTCATGGTTATTAATTAGATTTGAGAATAAAGTTAATAAGTTTAATAAGTTTAAATTTCTATGACAACTAATTCAGCCCCCCTCTTAGTTGTTTTCCCTTGTGTTTCCAATAATTGGTATCATATCAGGTTCCTTGGAAGAAGTTTGATAGCTTGAGGTGATTGGGGATGGTGACATACAAGAAGGATAGTCTAAGATTTGATGGAACAAATTATTCTCTATGGAAGGCTCAAATGGAGTGTCATCTAAGATGTATTGGTGAACCTTTCTTGAAAATTACAAAGAATGGGTATACCATCCCACAAAATGGTCCTTCTACAACTATTGAGATTAAGGATGCCAAGTACAATATTAGGGCTAAGGAAGAATTGTTGAGTACTCAGACTGATTCTGAGATGACAAATGTAATGGATCTAAAGACTACTTATGAGATCTAGAAAAAGTTGGAAACTTTGTATGAAGGTGATGCACATGTGAAGGTTGTTAAGTTGCAAAGCCTGAAAGGGAAATATGAAATGTTGAGAATGGGTGATGATGAGAACATTACTTCTTTCATGCAGAGAGTGAATGAACTTGTGTGTAGTATCAGATGTGTTGGTGGAACATTAGATGAATAAGAGATTGTTTCTAAAGTTCTTTGATCTTTTCCTACTACATGCAAAGCCAAAGCTACTACTATTGAGGCGATCTAGATTGTGACAAATGTAACTAGAGACATGTTGATTGGTAAGCTTACTAACTTTGGGTTAAGTGAGTTTGGTGATGCTCTTCCTAAGACAAAATCTGCATTCAAAGCTACTACCTCTAGAAAGGATAAGTAGAGATATGATCCAAGAGAATGTTCTAGAAAAGTGTTCAAGTATGAGGAGGAAATGAGAAAGATTGAAGAAGAGGAGAGAAAACTAGATGAGCTTGAAGCACTTATTGTCAAAAGGGAAGCCAGAGGAGAAGGTAAGTACAAAGGGAAATTTCTTATTAAATTTTTTCCTTGCATCAAGGTGTCCGAAAAGAGTTCCTAAGCCAAGACCTAACAAGTCTAGATTTCAAAGAAAGTGTTACTATGTTGTTGATGAAGGTGTGATAGATGATGAATCTGATAAAGGGAATGTAAGCGAGGATTAATGGATATTTATTGCTATAAAAGAAAATGATCTAGTGCCTACTAAATTTGGTAAGTGCACAAATGTGGAGAAAGCCCTAGCTGCCCGAGTTGAAGAAAAGAATGAATGGGTGATTTACAGTGGATGCTCTCATCACATGACAGGTGATAAAAGTAAATTTGTGAGCTTGGAAAAGTATGATGGTGGTGTTATAATAGTTAGTGATGACAAAGCTGGTGTAATCCATGGTAGAGGATCCATTTCTCTTGATGGTAAGAATAATACTGATGATGTTCTATATGTGGAAGGTTTGAAGCATAATCTTAAGTGTTGGACAAATGGTTGACAAGGGATACAATCTTCAATTCAACGATGGAAAGTGTAGAATATTGGGGAGTTTCAAAAAATGTGATTTCTTCAGGCACAAAAACAAAAGGTAATATTTTTCACCTGAATGTTACTAGTAAAAGTTGTCTAATTGCTCAAGTTGATGAAATTTTGTTGTGGCATAGGAGATTGTGTCATGTAAACTTTGACAATATTATCAAGATAAGTTCTACTCAGGCAGTGAGAGATATTCCTAAGTTGGTAAAGCCTACTAATACTATATGGAAGGAATGTCAGTTAGGGAAGCAAACTAGAATTTCATTTCAGAGCAAAAAACATTGTTCAAATATAGTGTTGGAGCTTTTTCATATTGATTTTTGTGGTCCTTCTAGAATTGAAACTTTACAAGGAGATAGGTACTTCATGTTACTTATTGATGATTACTCTAGATTGATGTGGGTTACTTCCTTAAGGGAAAAATTTGAAGATCTAGAGAAATTCAAGATTTTTAAGGATATGGTTGAGACAAAGATAGGTTTGAAGATTAAATTTCTGAGATTAGATAGAGTTGGTGAATTCACTTCCCATGAGCTTAATTATTTTTGTGAAGAGCATGGGATAAAGAGATAATTATCTACCTTGCTGACCCCTCAGCAAAATGGAGTTGTGGAAAGGAAGAACAGGACAACTCAAGATGCTGCTAGGACTATGATGCTGGAAGGAAATGTTCCACATATCTACTGGAGAGAAGTTGTGAGTACTACTATTTACATTCTCAATCAGGTACAAGTTAAAGGTGATACCGGTAAGACTCCTTTTGAGCTATGGTTTGGTCATAAGCCTATTGTTAGATACTTCAAAATATTTGGGAGTAAATGCTTTATTAAAAGAGATGAAGATATAGGAAAGTTTGATACTAGGAGTGATGAAGGAATCTTTCTTGGTTATTCTACTAAAAGCAAGGTCAACCGGTGCTACAATAAGAGATTGAGGAAAGTAGTTGAAAGTGCTAATGTCAAGGTTGATGAAGACATAGATAGACCATCTAAAACATGTGGATATGATTCAAATGATTAGAATGATAGTTGAGATGAAGGAAAGAAAGTTTAGACTTCAAATCAAGTTTAGATCATTCTGGTGAATCAAGAAAATCAAGAGGATCTAGTGAAAGTGTAGAAGTGAGATCACAAGAGCCTGAAGTTCAAGAAAATCCTAAGATTCCAAGGTATGTAAGGCTAAATCATTCAGAAGATCAGATTATAGGTGATAAGAACAAAGATGTTCAAACTAGGAGAATAATTGTAGAACAATACTATTTGATTCCAAAGACTGAGCCTAACAGTGTCAGTGAAGCATGCAAAGATGAACATTGGGTGGAAGCAATGAAAGAAAAACTATAACAAATTGAGAAGAATAATACATGGATGGTAATTGGAACTAAATGGTTCTTTCATAACAAACTGAATGAGCAGGTGAAGTTGCTAGAAACAAAGCAAGACTTGTATGTAAAGGATATTCTCAGATGGAAGGAATTGACTTTGAAGAAACTTTTTCCCCTGTTGCTAAGATTGAAGCTGTGAGACTATTTCTTGCTTACGTTGCTTACAAAAAACTTCAAGGTCTATCAAATGGATGTGAAGTCATCATTCCTAAATGGTGAAGTGGAAGAAGAAGTGTATGTTGAGCAATCTAATGGATTTCAATTGAATGATCAGGGAGATATGGTTTGTTGGTTGAAGAAAGCATTGTATGGAATTAAGCTAGCCCCAAGAGCATGGTATGCCAGACTAGACAAGTATTTGTTGAAGCTTGGATTTAATAAAGGTACTTCTGATAGTAACTTTTATTTCAAGATTGGCCATGATAAAGATTTGATTGTTGAAGTCTTTGTTGATGATATCATTTTTGGAGGAGATGATAGTTTGTGCATGAAGTTTTCTAATGAGATGTAGAGTGAGTTTGAGATGTCTATGATTGGAGAGATGAAATTATTTTTTGGGATTGCAAATTACTTAGCTAGATAAAGGGATCTTTATATCTTAGTCCAAGTATGTGAATGAACTACTAAAGAAGTTTGGTATGGAAGATTCAAAGCCACTTGGTACACCTATGGTGACCAGATGTAAGTTGACACAAGATGATGATTCACCTAAGGAAAATTAGACTAGATACAAATTGATGATTGGTGGATTGCTTTATTTGACTCAAACTAGACCTGATATCATGAATGTCGTATGCATTGTTGCAAGATTTCAAGTTGATTCTAACGAATCTCATTTGACAGTTGTGAAGAGGATTTTCAAATACTTGAAGGGGACAGTTGATTTTGGCCTATGGTATCCTAAAGATGATGACCTTACTTTGAATTCTTTTACTGATGTTGATTGGGTAGGAGATGTGAATGATAGAAATAGTACTAGTCATGGTGCATTTTTCTTGGGAAAGATGCTGATTTCATGTTAAGTAAGAAGCAAAATTCCATTTCTTTATCTAGTGCAAAGGCAGAATACATTATTGCTACTAACAATTGTACTCAAATATTGTGGATGAAGTAGATGTTGAAAGATATCATAGTTGTTTATGAGAACCTATTGCTATATTCTATGATAATTAAAGTGCAATTAAAATTTCTAATAATCTGGTGCTGCATTAAAAAACTAGGCATATATCTATCAAGTTTCTCTTTTTGAGAGAGAATGCGAGTGAAAAGGAAGTCAGATTGGAGTATGTTCCCACTAAGGAATAGATTGAAAATATCTTTACCAAACCATTGCCTAAGGATAATTTTGAGTATCTCAGAGGAAAACTAGGGGTGGTTACCCTCCTAATCAGAACTAAGATGCATTGACTTGCATCAATCTGTACATTTCATAGTCATAGCTTGATCCAGATTGGTGTTGTGGTGGCTGCTACTCAGGGGGAGTAGTCAAATGTTCAGAAATGTGGTTTAGAGTTTGTGTGGAGAAAATGTGTATCTTTGTCATTGATGTCAAAGGGGGATAAGAGTCATGTGAAAAAATTTGTGGGGAGAAGAGTTATGTGAAAGAGTTGAGGAGAAAAGAGTCAAAACCTAAGGGGGAGAAAAGTGCTAAGAGAAAGTTACGTTGATGGTGTTTTTCACATCATGTGTTGCCATCAATTCCAAAGGGGGAGATTTTTGGATGTTGCTGATATGTGGTTTTCATCTATGTCAACACTATTGGCATTAATGTCTTTAAGGCTATATATGTTGAGAATATTGAGAAAATTGTAATAAAATGAGTTGTAGGTTGTCAGTGATGAAGTGATGTTCAATATGTTTATGATCTAAGTACGTTGATGATCAAAGGTTGTGGATTAAAGGGTTTTTTGTTGAGTATATCTAGTTTATCCACATTAAGTTTTAGAGATCCACATGAAGATTTGATTGAGTTATGAGTAGTTGTGTTTTGACAATTTTTCTGTTGCTTTAGTTGATGTTCCTAAATGAAGATGATGTGATTCTAGTAATTTCAATTGTTGTGGGTGCTTCTCTAATGATTCATGATGTTTTTGGATGTTTCTAGATCATGCTCTATCTGTGTTGCACATTCACATTGATCGTTGTGCTTGCGATTGGTGATTTTCTCTTGCGTGTTCATGTTTTTCATGTTAATGGCCAACAAGGTGATGGTAGCATGTTGTGGATCTTCGTGGAATAAGTTTTTAAGGTGTTTCATGTTCAAGGATTTTGTTTTGGGTATTCATTATGTTGTGGCCAACATTTGTCAATTCACATTGAAAATTATTTATTGTTTTGGGCTGACAGTTTGCATATGTTTTATTATTTTGTTGAAGCCAACATGTAGTGATGTAATCTCTTGTTGCGGATATATATAAGCAATTTTTTCTTCCATTTCAAGGAATGGTGTGAATGAGATGTGAGAATAATGTCCGAATCATTCGAAGGCATAAGAAGAGTGAGGAAGAGTGAGCAGAGTGTGAAGAAGTGTTCATGTGCTTAACCAAAATTGTAATCAGGCATTAGCATATGCCATTTTCTTAGTTCAAAATCTTGTAGATGTAATCCAAATGTTTTTGAAAGATAGTGTTTCTTCCTTTGGGCAGTAAGTTTTTTTCCCCTAACAGGGTTTCCACATAAAAAATCTTGGTGTTATGTGTGTTTCTGATGTATTGATGATTTATACTTTCATGGTTATTAATCAAATCTAAGAATAAGGTTAATAAGTTTAAATTTCTATGACAACTGATTCACCCCACCCTCTTAGTTGTATGCCCTTGTGTTGCTAACAAATTCATCATTCCCCTTTCGTATTTTCTTTCATTTCAAGAGTTTAATTACCAATAAGGCATTTGACTAAGGAAAACCCCTATTCACTAAACCCCACAACATTTTTCCCTCTCTTTGCATGTGATTTGTAGATCTAGGTTGCCAATTTATCAAGGAGAAAGATTGGGAAGGTTGTCAAAGAAATTCAAAAATGTCAAAGTTTCCATAAAACCTTGGAGAAGCTTAGAGAAGGTCTACAAGTTGAATTATGCAATTTCAGACCCAGATCTAAATAAGGAATAAAAGAGTAGACTAAGAGCTATAGAATCCAGTTTTGAATTTTTTGAAATCTAGAAGTTGACTAATTCACCACTATTGGTGAATGAGTTCCATTGTACCCGTCTGTTAGGTATTTTTGCAGATCTAAGTACCCATTTGTCTGAAACTTGTCCTGCCACAGTTTACCCGAAACTGGACTGATTTTCCTAGCTTAGCATATGAGTCCCATTTAGCATAAATAGCTGATTTTTTTAGGATTACAAACCTCCAATCTACCTTCTTCAATTTTCCAGGTGCACATTTCCAATTCATAGTTTTCTAGTATAGTTTACTTGCATTTTTATTATTTGTTTGCATATCACACTGTGTTTTTAAACATTTTCTTTTCCAAGTTTACACTTGGTGGTGAACCCCTTAAGAGACATTATCCAACCCTAGAACCTTCCCTTTGTCATATTTCAATCTCCTTTGCATTGAAATCTCAAGGGTTTGTTCTTGAGTGAAGTGTTGAAAAGTGGTCTTTGGTCTTTCTTTGTTTAGGTCCAAAACCTTGGAAGTGAAAGAAAGCACCGTTGCTCCCCGTGACACCATTTTTCACCATTTAATTTTAGTGAACCTACATATGGAGCATCATAATTTTGATTTGGAGTGCATTTACATCCTATATTTAGCTTGCATTAACATTGCATTAGGTTTTGCATTGTTCAATTTGCATTCTAGGGTATCAAATTTTGCATTAGTGAAAAGCTCATTTAGCTTGCATTTTTGCACTTGATTTCATTGAAAAATAGTAAAATTCTACATTTGCATCTTAGAATTTCATTAGAAAATATAAAATGCATAAAATTCAATTCAAAAATTTTGAAAATTTTCAAAAAAATTAGTATTTGGACTCATTCGCCACCTTGGGAAAATCAGTCCCATTGTATATTTTTCGCTGTATTTTTTGGAATTTATAGTTTAGTTTATGAGTTTCTCTTTGTTGTTTCTGCATTTTAGTTTTACTTTCCAAAATTTTAGTTATAAGCATTTCATTCTTGTTAGTTTATATTGCATTTACATTCACCCTACATTTAGTATCATTTGCATGAGTGTTTAGTGTCCTATTTCTAATACCTTAGTGAGAATAAGTTCAAGACTCATTTCATCCCGCATAGCACAATCGTTGTGGATCTTGGGTTATCTAGAGCTTCCACTCCTAGGATTGACACTAGTACACTAGGCATGGATAACACCCTTAGCAACTCTTTGCCTTCAAGTAGCATGCAAGTTGAACCAAGGAATGATGATATCCCACAAGAGAAAATAATTCAAATTCATGAGGACTTAGTAAACCTGCAACATCAAATAAGCCTTGAAAACATTTCAACTATTGTAATTCCTGCCATAGAAAACATTCATTGCATGCTTGAAAGTGAATATGGCCTTGACCTTGTGAAAAACATAGTCACAAGCCAAGGAGGAACTCAAATTCCTCCTCCCACAACCATAGCCTCAATCCCTACCTATACAACTCCCCAAGTCACACCAACAATGCAATAAGTTAGTAATGTGATTCCTTCCCTAGGTATTCCTGCTAGCATCCCTAGTTCCTATGTGGCATTGCAAGTTATATCTCCTACCTTACCATCTATAAGCATTCCATTCACTTGTCCTACAAAGACGTACACTCCATCACCACTTTCACTTCCATCCAATAACACAAGCAATGACCCTTTCATAACATAACTTTTTTAAACTGTTTCATCCCTTTAAAATAAAATTTCCACCATCAACCAAAACCAAAATGGCCCACCTACATATTATGTAAAAAGGAGTCCATTGTCCTTGGAGATATTGCGAACCCCAATGTCACAAGGTATAGAGGTGCCTAGATTTGAGAAGTATGGAGGAAAGGGAGATCCTTCTAACCATGTTAATGCCTACACTACCTTATGTAGTTACTTTGTCCTTGACAATAAACTTTTAGAAAAACTTTTTCCTAGGTCATTGAAAGATACCGCCTTGGAATGGTTTTCTTCTTTACCAAACAATTCAATTCATTCATTTAATGAACTTGTTGATGCATTTGTAACCCATTTCCAAGTGCATATGACTCCCATGATGACCTTGGTTGATTTGATGAGATGTAAGAAAAAGGAGGATGAAGGGTATGTGCAAGATCATCATGGAAAAAACAAGCCCTTAAGTGGCAAAAAATTCAGAAAAATCAGAGTTAGGCAACTTGACGTAAAAATTTGAATAAGTTATTTATATTATTTAAAAAATATGTAAGAATAGAATATGTAGCAAATTGAATCTAGTTTCTAAACTACTAGGTTTTTTTTAAAATAAATAAATATATTTGGTGAAAATTTGAAATTTCAATGCAAAGTACTTAAATTTCAGGGAAAAATAAGAAATAGGTGTCTGCCTAACCACCCTAACCACAATAAAATGATAATATTTTTTATAATATTTTAGATAGAAGTAGAGGACTCATGTCCCAATGTGATGCATATTTTTTGTAATTTTTTCCAATTAAATAATTAATTAT
The DNA here is from genome assembly GCA_007258455.2 of Sequoia sempervirens. NCBI lineage: Eukaryota > Viridiplantae > Streptophyta > Pinopsida > Cupressales > Cupressaceae > Sequoia > Sequoia sempervirens. Next base: position 64,357 of record VDFB02365990.1, read on the forward strand.
GAATTTTTTATTACAACTTTTTAAAACATAAAACTCATATGTTGACCACCTTAACTTGGTCAAAACTTCATGAAATTCAATTTTTTTTTTAATCCTATAGTATGCAAGCATAGAATGTGATGCATGTTTTGGATTCAAAAAAGTGATACTTGAAAGCTATAGATGTTTTCAATCACCCTATCAATCAGACTTTAGTCATAATTTGAATATAAAATGAATAATAATTACTTATTAAATTCAAAGTAAAGCATAATTTATATTGGTGTAAAGTTGAGAATCTCCTTTAAAAACCCTTTTCGTTTAATCAATTTTTGGTAAAAAAAAAGTCATTAGCCACATACCCATCATATTTCCACTTTTTGGCCCATCATGATCTTGCACATACCTTGAAAAGATAACTAATTTATCTCATGTTATCAATTGATTTATTCCCAAATTGATGTCAAGGTTCTCGATCCATACCTTCAAAAGTTGTTCATAGAAAACTTGCAAAGTAAGATTCAAGAAAAGTTGACCATGATGAAATTCCCATCCTTCAAGCACCTATGCACTACCCTCTGTGATGATCAAAATATAGTTAGTAGTCAAGATTCAAGGTCCACTTCTAGCCAAATTGATAGATCTGATCCTACAAACCAAAAAAATTCCCAACTTTTAGAAAATAAAATAAAGGGTTCCTTCAATTCAACCCCCCTACCAACTCAAACTGTCAACAACCAAGTAGCTACTGTCAAAACCACGACGCCCTTTAATTATGGTGATCCAAAAAGACAATTCACTCCCTTACCCAATACCCTTCATAATATAATGTCCCAATTGCTAGAACAACAAATGATTACATTGCCACCCATCAAAAATATTGACTCTAATAAACCTTTACCCCCAAGCTTTAAATCCAATGCTTATTGCCACTATCCTCAAAAAAATAGACATGACATAGAACATTCCAACCATCTTAAACATCTTGTGTAGGATCTCATTGGTTCTGGTAGTCTATCCATTGGAGGTGATAGCAATCAAGGCAATAAGTCTATTGCCCCTCCAAACCAGAATTTACAAATTTTTACCAACCCAATGCCCAAACACAATATTTCATTTGTCAAAGCCAGTTAAACTACAAAGAATGATGTGATGAATGTTGATAAAAATAATGAAAACAATACTTTTGTCAATATCAATGTTATGGATGAAATGATAGGGGTGATAGATGTCATCCCTCATAAGGGTCGCCTTAAGAATTCTCTCAAGACTTTGCTCTCTCTTCCAAGGATATACTTAAAAAATTTCCCGATGGTCGTCTCTACATAGCCAACCATATCTATGGCAAGCCCACTAATGGGATACTAATATATCCCACCTGTGGAGAGAATGTGATCACCGAGGAATTTCTACTTTTGCATGAACTCTATCAAGATGAATATGATAGACCAAAATCATGGATCAAGACACACAATGGATTTGCGTGCCCTATGATAGGATCAATCACCCTACCATTGCAAATAAGACCAAAAATATTAGATCTCACATTCTCCATCATCCCACAGTTGGACTAGTTTCATGTGAAGCTAGGCCACCCATGGCTTTGCTCCATGAAATATATCCCTTCAGTTGTGCATAATGCTTAAAGTTTCTATTTGAAAATGAGATATTCACTATTCACCATAGCGGCTTTAACCCCTTGTCATCTAAAGGAAACTTTTCCCTAGATGCCTTTTGGCCCGAGTCCATGAAATCTATCAAGCCAAGGGAAGAATTCTTTTTCTTGTCCTATCGAAAGTTCAAGGCAAAGAAGATAGCATAATTATCTCTCTGAAACATGTCCCCGTCCACCTTCGAACCTCCCATCCTAGATGAAGCCATGATTCAACCCAAACATGAACTAAACAACCAAGACCAACCAACAACTGAAACTTCACCCACATCCTACAAACAACCAAAAGATAGTGAAGCAAATCCTATCATTCCTCCTAGAATAAAACAACTTTACAAAGCTAAAGAGAAAGTGGATGAAAAACCTCATGTGGTTCATTTCGTTCCTCCCCTTAGGGAAGAAAAGAAACCTATGGTTGATTAGACCACTCCTACACAAACACAACTTGAAAACAAAACCAAAAGAAACAAAGGTGCTCGAGAGCATAGGTGAAGAAATCATGCCCTTGCTTGCAAGTTACATGAAGAATTAAACAAATAAAACCAAAAATTGAACTTGATTGAAGCAATGCATGATGACCCTGCTCCCCAATAAAAAAAAACAACCCAATGCAAAAATCACAGTGAGAGTTGAACTCTTCAATGGAAATTATCATTTGTCCTCCTGTTGTGATTAACCTGGATGACAATGATGATACCACTAAAATCGACGAAGAGATGCATAATGAATTGAACACATTTTTTTCCTCTTCCATAAACTTAAATGAAAAATATCCTATAAAGAGTGTTGAACTCGGTGCTTCTCCTAGTTTTTCACTTTCTCTTGTCCCTTTGGCTAGTTTCCCACCCTCAGCATATACAAAACATGATTGGGAGGCAGATGACCTACGCATAGGTTGACTCACATTTTCCTTACTAGTCTTTTGCATTTTATTTTGTGTGATTGCATGTGCATAATGTGATCCCTCGTGATGTCTATTTGATATTCTCTCTCTCTTTGTGGCATTCCTCTATTTGTATCTTTATTCCTCTTTATGTCATGTATTGCTTTTGCCTTTTCATTTTTATCTTTTTCTTATGTTTTCCTTTTTGGGATGATGCAAGGAATTGAGACATTCATGTCTCCTTCAGGTTGACCCAAAACTTTTCCTTTTCTTTCACCTTTTCTTTTTCATTTGTCTTGTTCTTTCCTTTTGGGGATGACGCAAGGCATTAAGACACCCTATGTCTCTTCCATGTTGACATGAAAGGTTTTTCCTTTGGTTCTGATCTCTTTGTGTCATTCTTCCAATTCTATGTGTATTTAGGGGATGATGACAGTTCCAAGCTCTCTAAAAATAAAATATTGCAACAAAGAAAATACTGACCCCAAATCCATAGATCCTTTATATGTTTGGTGTTTTCATTTTGGGGCAACCTTCACTTTTCTTTTTCTCCTACATGATGTAGCCTTACTCAGAAACATATGACTTGGCATAGGGATTTCCAAGTTGGATCTCATGTCTTCTTTCTTTGCATTTTTCATTTGCTACTTTAAAGTAATTGCTAATAGCATGGTGTTTAGCAATTTCTTTAAAGTGGGAGCTACATTGGAATTATTCTTTTGCATTTTTTTCCTTTTCTTGGTTCTTAGTGTAGCCTTCTTACTTCATACAATGCATTTGTTTCTTTGTGGATGAAATTGGGTGTGATTTCTTTCTTGAGTGTGATCTCTCTTAGCATATTACATTCCTGTTAGTGGCGTGATGCGATGCACTACATACCCTAAGTTGTGAATTTTATATTCTTTGATTGGTCCTCTCTTGAAGACACTAGGCACAATGTTCTCTAAGTTAAAGACCTCACCTGAACTAAGAAAGACTCCTTTGAACAATCTTTTCATTTTTTCATTTTACATTTGTTGTTATATGGCCACCTTGCTAACATAGCTTGCATGCCTATAGTGGCATCACATTTTTTTATGAGCTCAATGCATATCGTGAAGCTTTTCTTATCTCATGAAGCTCAAAAAGTCATTTTTGTGTGGTACCTTATTAAAGTTATCAGGAGATATAACTTTGGTATGGTTGAACGGGAAGCCCAATCCAAGGCATGACTTTCCCCATAGCCACTTGTGTGTGTGTGTGAGTGCACACTAGCCATGAGTGTATGTTTCTCACCTTTTAGGACTTCTCACTTGACAAACATCTAGGAGTTTTGTTACCTTAGAGTGACTATGTGTTTTTACAGACAAACAACCTAGATTTTGATCCACATAGAGATGGATGAGGCTTGATCTAATTCTTTTGATTCTTTTCTTTTTCTTTTTCTCCTTTTCATCTTTGTTAGTGTATGCATGGCCTTATCATTGTTCTTTATATCATTTTCATGTGTGTTCTATCATTTTCATATGTGTTCCTTTGTGCTTATGTTTGGTTTTGCATGGGATCTTGATCCTGGGGGCTTGATCACCCCTCTTGATTGTTGTCTCTTCTTTCTAGCATTGGTTCATTGGAACCCCTCTTGGTGCGTGTTTGTCTACTTTAGTGTGATTTTGAAGTAGGTTCATTTTCTCACTAAAGTGGGGGCTAAATGTAGTGTCGAAAAAAGGATCCTTTGACATTTTTCGCACTTGTTTGGGTCCTCCTTGTGAATTTTTGCTTAATGCTTCCCTGATTTAGTGTTGTAATGTGGATAACACATTCACATTAGGTCTTGGTCCCTTTTGAACTAATATAATTTAATGGTTCCTTTCAAAAGTGTTGTGAAGTGTTGTAAGTGTTGTGGAGTGTTGTAACACACTTTCACATTTTTCTAGGGTTTTATCAATTCAAACATAATTTTAATCATAATTGATCTTAATCTTGCCTTATTTGGAGTGTTGTAAATTTTTGTAAGACACTTTCATGTTCATTTAGGCTTGTGATTAATTATTTGTCATTCTTATGCTTTAATTGGCCCCATTTTGCATCCACAAGCCTCATTTATTGCATCTTTTTGAGGATAATACCAACACCAATCAATAACCAATCAAAATTCAGGTGTTCCTAGCTTGTATGATCTATATTTAGTTTTTGGGACTCATTTTCCACCTTGGGAGAGTGAGTTCCACCTAGGTATTTTTGGTCCCAATGCAAGTTTCACACATTTCTAGACTCTTTTGATTTTTGGTCCCATACATTAAGTGTGATGGGACTCATTCTCCACCTTGGGTGAATGAGTCCTTTGTGACAAAAATTCAAATTTAAATTGAATTTCTAGAGGGATTTTATTCTCCTAGGTTTGATATCAGCTTGTAGTGTTGTAATTTTAGGAATTCTTGCATAATTAAGTATAAATACAAGTTTCTTTCAATCATTTTTCCCCAAGCATTCAAGTATTAATTCAAGATTCCACAAGAGCATTTGAGCATTCATAAGAACATTCAAGGCATTTCAAGAGAAAATTATCAAACATCCTAGAGTATTCTTCAAGTGTCTTCCATCATGTAAAAGATTATTTGCATCATGTTTTTTTAGAGCTAACAATTGTGGTGTAGGATGGTGTGATTCAAGCAAGCATTACATTCAAGATTTATCAATATCAAGAAAGATTCCAAGTCTACATCTTTTGGAGCCATTACTTACATATTTTTAGCACTTAATTGCAAGGGTTTGGTAAGTTGAGACATTGCCTTTTGTTCATTCATCATTCTCCTTTCATATTTGCTTTCATTTCAAGGGTTTAATTACCAACAAGGGGTTTGACCAAGGAAAACCCCTATTAACTAACCTAAAATTTGTGTTCCCTATGTTTTCATGTGATTTGTAGATCTAGGTTGCATATTTATCAAGGAGCAAGATTGGAAAGGTTGTCAAAGAAATTCAAAGTTGGAAAAGTTGCCATAAAACCTTGGAGAAGCTTACAAAAGGTCTACAGGCTAAATTCTATAGTTTTGGACTCAGATCTAAACAAAGAAAAAAAAGCAGATTGAGAGCTACAAAATCCAATTTTGAATTTCCAGAAATATAGAAGAGGACTGATTTTCCACTATTGGCGAATAAGTCCCACTGTACCTATTTATCAGGGATTTTTGTAGATCTAAGTACCCATTTATCTGAAACTTGTTTTGAAATAGTTTACTCGAAACTAGATTGATTTTCCCAACTTGGTGTATGAGTTTGAACAATAGATTTTGGGGTGGTGGAATGCTATAGCTCTCTTTTGCTCAATTACGATCTTTCACCTAATGGAAACAGATAGATCCCGCACCATAAAATCTTGGTGGTTCACTCAAATTAAGGAATGTATGATGAAATTATGACTAAATGCAATAAAATAATAAAATAGATTGATTATTAATGTAAAACTATTGAAATGCACGTTATTTGAAAACACATTGTGTAATGCAAAAACACCTAGAAATGAATAATAAACTGTAACATAAATGGATGGAACTGAAAGTGTGCACCTGAGATCTTGATGGAGACTAGAAATGACATTTAAAATGTTGTTGATCCTAATTTTTAGGCATCGTGGTTTTCATTCGCCATTTTGGGCGAACCAATCCCAGTTCTGTGAAACTATTCTAGAGCTTGTTTCAAACAAATGGATATCCAAAAATGTAGAAGACCAAAATCATGCCTAGAAGTGGGACTCATTCGCCACCCGTGGAAAATTATCCCGCTTTCTAATTTCTAAAGATTCAAAGGTGGAAACAGAGCCTTCGATCTGCACTTTCTACTTCTCTAGGTGTTCAGTTATGAAACTATCACATTCGGGCCTGAAGGTGATTTTTTGTTGATGTTTTGAATTATCCAATGGAGAGATGACTTGGAAAAAATTTTAATTCAATCTTCAATGATTAATAAGCCTCTAAGATGCCTAAATTTGCAAACACACAAGACAAGAGGGAAAAATGTCAAATACTATGGCATGGGAGTTTTCCTTAGTCAAACCCCTTTGTAGGTAATTAAACCAAAATGATGAAAGAAGGTAATGAAGCATGAAAAAATGAAGTTAATGTGTTGTCATAATGTTTGGTCTTGAATTTCTACAACAAAACATGAAGATTCAGCCCTTGAATGTCTTGGGAAGCTATCTTGATGACTTAGAATGATGAAACCTAACTTGCTTGACTTGATAGAGAAGATATATGATAAGAGATGTGTGAATGAGTTAAGAGATTATGAATTAGGGATTAGAAGGTTGTATTTATATGAAATTATCCTAATTTACCCATAAATTGGATCCCTAAGGTTGACATGAAGAAAAACAAAACTTAAATTCAAAAATTTCCTGCTCAAAAGTAAAAAATGGCCCAAATGGGACTCATTTTCCACCTTGGGAAAATCAGTCCCACCCAACAAGCACTCAATTGTCACAGGTGGTGAATTAGTCCAGTGGGGCGCATTTTCCAGCTATGATGCTAGGAAGTAAGGAAATAAGGTTTATATGATGACTTTGTTAGGTATTTCATGAAATATTGCCCCAGGATGCGCAATATGGGGTAATAGGGGCCTATTAATGATGATGTAAAGGTAAATTAGGGCTTAGGACATAGAAATCAATGTGAAAGTGTGATTAAATACACTTTACAACACTAAAATGAGGTCCACATAGCCTAGAAAGGCACAATATCCAATGTGAATGTGTGGGACACATTACAGCACTAGATTAACATTAAGTTTATTTTACAAGCCTTCTAGATTGATGTGAGGATGTAATTATATATGTTTTACATTATTGAATTAACGGAAAATGGGTTCATAAAGTGTAGAGAGGTGTGAAAGTCCTTTACAACACTTTACTACACCTTTAGAAGACATCGTTAAATACATTTTATTCAATTTGTAAGGGCCCAAGACCTAATATGGATGTGAAAAACACCTCACAACACTAGATCAAGACCTTATTAAGTCTAATTTGTCATCAATTGTTTCCCAAATCAAGAAAAATTCCTTTTTTCTATTTTACATTTAGCCCCCACTTTAGTTAGAGGATGAACTTGCTTCAAACTCACACTAAAGTAGGCATTAAAGAGATGTCTGATTGTACTAATGTGGATGAAAAAGGATAAAAAAGATCAAAGGAGGTTGCACAAGCCCCCAAGATCCAAGATCCTAAGTCAAACCAACATAAGTGCAAAAGAACATATACAAGGTAAAAGACATGCAAAGAAACAAGATATGTGATCATGAAATGGAAAGAACTAGAAGAGAAAAAATAAAAAGGTGGATCAAGCTTCAACCGTTTGTCCAGTTAATTGTGGATCAAATCTAGGTTGTTTGTTTGAAAAGAAAAATGCATACTCACTCTGGGGTGACAAAAATCTTGGTTGTTCATTGGGTGAGAAGTCCTAAGAGGTGAGACACATATGACTGATATATGCTCACACACATGTAGGTGGCTATGGGGAAAGTCGTGCCTCAAAATGGGCTTCCCGCTCAACCATACCAAAGTTATACCTCCGATAACTTTAATAAGGCGCCAAATGAAAATGATTTTCGAGCTCTATGAGGTATGCAAAACTTTGTATGCTTGACACTCATAGAAATTGTTAATGCAGAATGGTGGAAGGAATGCTCAAAGGAAATTTTCTTAGTTCATGCAATGTCTAATCTTAGGGAACATTATGCCTAATGCTTCCAAGAGAGGAAAAGTACAAATGGTGTCATCTTGTTTTCAAGAGAGGGCAAGTGCAAGGTCTCATCCTAGGGAACCTTGTACCTAATGTTTCCAAGAGAGGAAATCACAAGAAAAAGAAAATCGCACAATCAAATGTAAGTGGTGATGTATTGCCCCAATTTAAAGCGGCTGTGAACACCAGTACTGTGAGCAATTTATTTAAAGTAGAAGAGAAAGAAGAAGACATGAGAGCTTACACGGAAAGTCCTATGCCAAGTCATATGTTTCCTATAAGCTACATCATGAAAAAGATAGTATATCACATGCGAGCCAACTTAAGGAACTTCATCCACATCCCAAGCTTGCTCTTTTATGTTCATGAAAGGTTAACAACTAGCCAAAGGAGGCAACAACAAGTGACATATGAGGACAAGGCTAACTAACCCCTTTCCCTCACTTAGTGCAGGACAAAGGTGAGCCAAAATGATTGGTAAGATGCATATTTGAGTGAAAATCATTATCAATTAGAGGAATGAGGTGCCCCCCATATAAGGAAGAACACCAAACTCCTTAAAGTGTTGGATTTTACTACTCAAAGCCTTACATTCATTAGTGGAATGACCATGAACTCTATGATAGGCACAAAAATGAATTCTTGTAATAGCATTTCTTTCGAGTTCATGAGGGAAGGGATATCAAGTGATCTTGGAGGAGTATCGACAACATACCCTATTGATTAAGGGGAGAAGTAGTTTATGTTGTTGGTGGCAAAGAGATGTCTATCTTAGTACATGATGTCATACCTACGCAAGGTTCTTTTGATTGCAATATTTTGTTCTCACTCTTATAGGAGGAGTGAAAATCTATCGAATGCAAAACTTTAGTGCGATGCGAGATGACATTGATGTTAAGCCAAGAGTTCCTTGTGTGTTTTGGTTAAAGAGAAATATTAAAACTAGTAGTGTCGAGCAACTCAGGATGTACTATTGTTAAGGTTTTTTTAGAAGGATGTTTTGTGATAGTATTGATGTTAAGGGATGGCTTGATTACTTCTATCAATGGACAATAACCAAGACCATGAGTTGTTTGTTGTGTGTTAGGCTCTATAGGGTTGCAGATACCTTGTTCTCGAGCACGACATCCTATTCCACTATATCCAAGTTGTTTCATGATTTCATAACCTTTTCCATAAAGCTTCTTCACTGCTTTTGAAGTCGGTGGTTATTCATGATTAAGTTAATCAAAGGTTGTTTTGTAACCTGATGTTTTTTGTTCTAAAGTGGTTGAGGTGGATGCTTGTGAAGAGTTGTCCAATTTTTGTGTTGCCATGACTGTGGTTTCTTGTCCCTTGCTAGAGTCTTTGTATATGATCTTGTAATCACCCATGAAGTCATGTTTTAAATCCAAGGAACCCCACTCATCTTCTAATAACATCATGACCTGTTCAGTATGTTGTTATTTTCCTTTTTGTTGTGTGGGTTCCACTTGTGTGGTTGGTGCTCATGTGTTCAAGGGATTTTCTATGTTTTTATCAATGTTCAAACAATTTTTTCAATGAGGGTTAGCTTCAAGTGTGTACGCCTTTTTGTTGTAGATGTATTTCATTTTGCGATGAAGAGTAGAAGTCACACCGTTCATTGCATGAATCCACAGTCGACCTAAGAGAAGGTTATATGTAAGATCTTTAGGAATAACATGGATTGGTGTTTCTAATGTGGTCGCTCCAATTGTAATATGTAAAGTGATCACACGAAGTGGTTGTTTTCTTACATTTTCAAATCCTTGATGGATAAAGGATCGGGTCAAATGTTGGATTTATCAACACCTAGTTGATCAATAAGGTTCACTCCACACACATTAAGAGTGGAGACAATATCTACAAGAGTTCTCTTAATCCATTTTTATTTGGATTGAGCGATTATCATGAAAGTTTCATTTTGGTTTTGAACATCCAAAGGAGTGAACTCACTTTGGTGGAAAACAATGTCAACATTTATTGCATGAATCATGGCTGCTAGATCATTTATTTGCTTGTTAGAAGGGATAGGAACTTGCTATAAATAATTTTGAATCATGTTGTGATAATGAGGTGAGACTTGAATGAGGTCCCATAATGATATCTTCATAGGAGTATTCTTTAGTGTTTTGACAAGATTGTACTCCTTTCCACTAGGAGGTCCTAGTAAGATAGACTTAGGAATGACATGGTTAGCAAAGGGTAGGAGTGTTGTGGTTGGTTGTTATGGTTGTATATTGTTTCGAGTTTTATATGTATGAGTAGTGGTATTATGACTCGACTGTTGTGATACATTATTCTTAGGTGGGTAAAGGACAAGTTCAGGTTTGGTTTGAGTTTGAGTTTTTTGTGAAGGAGGATAAAGAATGAGTTGAGGTTGAATAATGTTAACATCCCTTAGCAAGTGAGAGTTATCCTTGTATTGCATCATGATATCCTCCCTAGGAGGATGGTTTTTAGGAGAACAACAAACCAAATGTTCTTGACACTCACAGATTGTCTCTTCTAAAATGACTTTATCACAAGTAGGGGAATGGCAAGGGTTGAATTGTTGTGCTCAACAAGGGTTTCTTTAGGGGAAGGGGGACAACTAAGATTCTCATGACCTTCACAAAATAGGTTTTCTAACATCAAAATATCATCTTCACAACAAGGAGAGATACTAGGAGAAAAACAAATGTTAGTGTCATGGTTACCTATGGTTGTGTTATCTTGTTTATTAATGTCTTCTGCACAAAAAGAGGTAAGAGGAGAGAAACAACTAGGATTCTCAAAACTCTCATTAATTGGTCCTTCTAACACCAAAATATTTGCTTCATTAAGAGGAGAGATATTAGGAGAAGAAAACATATGATCGTTAGGAATGTCCAAGGTTGTATTCTCTATCACAAAAACACTCTTAGAGGGATAAGATAGGGAATTTTTCTTAATATGTCTACTTATGTAAGACACTAGCATTGTTTGGAAAAACATAAAAAGAACTTGTAACCATTTCATGCAATGTTTCAGCAATATAAACAATGTATGTACAAAGATGCAAAACATCCTTATCCAATATATGTAAGATTTGAAGAATGCAAACAATGTATATGCAAGAATGAAAAGCATTTTTATCAAAATTATGCAAAGTTGTATGAATAGAAACATTGTGTATGCAACAGTGAAAAGTACTTTTGTCAATGTTATGCAAAATGTAAGAAATGTGAGCATTTTTCAGATCGAAGGAGACTTTTAATTGAAATGATTGCAAAAATGACTACCTTAAATTGATTTTTCACCTAAATGCATAAAAAAAATGTTGTAAAAACTTTCCAAACTTATAGTATATGATACTAGGAGGATTATGAAGCACATAAATGAGGTTTCTAATGCTGTAATAGACAGTTAAAAATCTGGATAGGGACTAATTCGCCCAGCATGGAAAATGAGTCCCAATAAGGGTTTTTTTCAAAATTTTCAGAAATTTTCAGCTTTTTTTTATGCTTTTGATGTTGTATGATGCAAACCTAAGATGTAGATGCAATTTTTCAAAAAAATTTAAGGAAATTTATGCAAAAAATGCAAGTTAAATGAGCTTTTTACTAATGCAAAAATTTGAAACCCTACATGCAAATTAACCAATGCAACTCTAATACAAATTCAATGCAAGCTAGGACTAGGATAAAAATGGACTCCAAATCAGAAAATAAGATGTTTGAAAAGTAGGTTCACCAAAATGAACCATAGATTTTGGGGTGGTGGAATGGTATAACTCTCTTTTACTCAATTAGGGTCTTTCACCTAATGGAAAGAGATAGATCCCACACCCAAAATATAGGCGGTTCACTCAAATTAAGGAATGTATGACTAAATTACGACTAAATGCAATGATCTAAATGAAGGTGTGTTCTGGTTTTCCAACTCAGCTAGAAGTGGATTTTGAATCATGACTTGAAACTAAATTTTGATAGTCACATAAGGTTGTACATAAATGCATGAATGAAGGAAATTTCATCATGGTGAGTTTATCTTGAAGGTTGGTGTGCAAGTTTTCGATAAGCATCTTTTGCAGATGTGCAATGGGAATCTTAACATCAATTTGAGCATATAAGGATTGGTAACGTGAGATGAAATCTGTCACTTTTTCATCCATATTTTGTCTACATCTCATAAGGTCTGCCATTATCTTTTTAGGTGTCATATGAACTTGGAAGTTACTAATGAAAGCATCCACCAATTCATTGAATGAATAGATGAAATGATTGGGAAAGTTGTAAAACCATTCTAATGCAGTATCTTTCAGGTTCCTTGGAATTTTTTTTGCTAAAAGTTCATTGTCAAGGACAAAATAACTACACAAAATTGTATAAGCATTAACATGGTTGATGGAGGCTGATGCAAGAAGTTGGGTACACAAAAAGCTAAAAAAGTGGAAGTGTTTTTGCTATTTTTCATAAATTGTCATACTTGGACTGAAAATTTGAGGCACTTACACAATGGATCTTAAAAAATGTGAGTAATATGAAATTTAGCATTTTGAATATAGTTTCCAAGTATGTAAATTATTCAAATACTCAGATTATAGAAATTAAATTTTGATAGGGATCTATAAAAACCACTTTTTAAAAGTTCCTATTTTCTAACCATACCAAGTACATGTACAGATACCACTTTTTGACCCAAATAAAAGTATTTTACTAATTCCTTTTGGGAAAAGAGAGCTAATAACATGAAGATTGATGTGGAATTTTTTTTGTAATTTTTTGTTGCATATTTTTTTTATTAATTTTTTATTGGCCTTAATTGTTGTTTTTAAAAAGCAACGTGTATGAACAACGTAATTGGACCTAAACTAAGCATTTTTTGAATATTTTTTTTCATTGTGTAGAGAATTGTCTGAAGTTTGATGCCATATAATTTATTTTACAAGAAAATTAACCAAAAAGTTATTAAAAAAAAAAGCCTGATATTTCAAGTTTAAGGACTAGTTTTCTTAGAAATTAATTAAAAAATAGCAAACATAATCCAATCTTAATAAAAATTATATATTTGGAAAGTAGACATTGTGTTCTCTAATGGGTTTTAATTTTATAGATTGATTTAGAAAAACATTCCATCAGGCATATTGCCAAAGTTGGACATTCTTCTTCAATTTGCCTTAGTTTTTTAGTTGCAGGTCAAAGAATAAGGCTTAGATTGCCAAGCCTAAAACCAAGGCTGCATGTGGGTTGGAAATTCAATTTTTAAATAATGCATATGCGTTACTAAAACACATGCGCATTATTTAAACAAAATGCGTATGCATTTCATAAGGCATACACATTATCTAATTACCCGTTGGGTAAAGGTAATGTATTACCCGTTGGGTAAAGGTAATGTGTATGTGTTATATAACGCATACACATTCCTAGAAAAAAAAATGTATGTGTTTCATAACATGTACACATTTTTGATATAGCCATCTTTTCCTAATTTGGTAAATACTGATAAAACATGTTTTTTCTACAACATTCCTTTTTTGCAGTACGGACCGAAAGTGCCATTTTCTGTGTTTTTTATTGCAAATTTTTCTTGTGCAGGGCATATTCTATTCAAATTTTTTGAAGAGACAAAGTGCAGGTTGAATTTTCAAAAGTGGAATAAAGTAAAATAACTTTTTACAAGAAGATTTGGAAAAAGAGAATTTTTGGATGCATTCATGATGTTTTTGTACTTCATAGTTTAAAGAAAAAAGGATCTTCATACAAACATTTGAAGGAGATAGCAATTTGAAAATAGGTTGTATTTGATTTTTTTTTTTTTGTCATTAAAGAGGGTTTTTTAACCATGGGTGATAAGAAACGACATAAAAAGATGTAGAAAGTTAATGACACCCGAAGCAATTCAAGCAAATAGAGATATGGAGGAAAAAATACAAAGGGATAGAAGAGAAAGGATTCATCAAATGAAAAATTTGCAAGCATCTAGTTCCAAGAATGTTGAAGAGGAAGCCATGAATGATGAAATGAATGTAGATGATGCAAACGTGGAGATGGTGAATATGGAAGAAAATGCAATTATGGAGACAAACCCAACTATGCCTTAAACTTCAACTTTGAATGATGTGGAAATAGTACCTATGCAAATAACTTCAAGTATGTCTTCAAATCCACCTCCCAATGATATGGAAAATACACCTATTCATACAATTCATCCAGGTATGTGTTCAAACCCAAGTTTTGATAATATTGATATTGCTTGTTTAGATGAATCTGGATACACCATTGATGATATCAATAATTCTAGGGTTGAAACAATGCAAAGACAAAAAAATGATGAAATTATATCTTATGAGAATGAAAATGAGAATGAAATCCCTCATACTAATGAAAATGTGAATGAAATCCATTTTACATTTGAAAATGAAAATGAAACCCCTTGTGTGAATGAAAATGAAACCCCTTGTATGGATGAACCTGAAAATGGTTTTTTTACAATTGAAAGAGATGTGCTAGATAAACTTCATGGTAAATTTTCTTGGAGACAAATTAGAAATTATGGAAATAGAATATATAAAATTCTTTTTTATAGAAAGAAATTAGGATTCCAATGTCAACTCATGGTGCAATTGATGATAATGTCAAAAATGAGAATAGTGATGAAAAAATTAGTCATTTTTATAAAACCAAAAAAGAAATATGATTTAGTGGAACCAATCATATCTAATGTTATGAATGCTATTGATTTTATAGGTAAGAAAAGTCGATCAAAAGATAAGAATGTGGGTCATCGTGCAATAACAACTGCTCTAGTTGATAAATTAACTTCAAATAAAAGAATGTTAAGTAAGATTAGTAAATGTATAAAAGGAAATCCTAGAACTTTTATAAGAGCCACTAAAAGAAGAGAAAGTATTGAAAAGAATCCAATTAATCAATGTTGGAGTTTTAGTGGTAGACTTCCAAGATCAGACATGAAATTAACTAATGAAATTAAATCTTTAATCGAATTTTTTTGGCATGATAATACAAGAGTATCACCTAACATTAGAGATGTATTAAAATTAAGGGTGGGTTAAAAAATTCATGAACCTCATCCAAAGCATCTCTTAGATATGACTCAAACTGAATTATATAAAAAAGTTTTAGATTCTTCAATCTTACCATTGAATATTAATATAAGTCAAAGATCATTTGAAAAGTGTAAACCTTGGTATGTTAGAATTAATAAGCAATGAATCTCTTGTTGTTGTAAGACCCATGTAAAATTTCATTATTATTATGATAGTTTTTGATATATACAATGCACTTTTCATGCTAACCAAATTATGCAGGACATTTGTGGTATTCATATGCCACCTGAAAGAATCAAATATTTTATTGTAGGTTTGTTTTGTGAACCCTCTAATGGAAACTTATTTTATTTAAAAACATGTATTTCTGGAGAATGTGATAGATGTGGTAACTTTTCATTATTAGGAGAATGTATGCATGAAAGTAGTTTAAATGAATTTGGACAACAATTAGTGGATGTAATTTTTTTAAAAAAATGTTGAGTATACTTTGAAAGATGGAAAAAATGGAAAACGTTGTGACCTAATTATGGAAAAATTTAGTGTGCACACATTTATTAATGAATTTAAAGATAATATTGTACCTAAATATGTTCAACACTCTTAGTATGCTCATTGGCTTGATAATCAATTTTGTTTATGTAAAAACACATTCCCAATTGGAACTATACTGTCAGTTGTTGATTTTGCTTAAAATTATACTCTTGCTCCACAAGAAGAAATCTATTCATAGTATTATAATTTAGTGCAAGTAGCTATATTTGTTCACATTGTTTATAGACATGTAGATGATACTACAGAAGATAATAGAATTTTTTTGAGAGAGTACCATTTTTATTTAAGTGATAATCGATTACATTCATTCGAGTTTGTTCAATATTGTTTTGATATATATTATAAAAATTTAAAAGAGAGAGGAATTCAAAAGCTAGAACATCTCATATGGTCAGATTATTACACAGGCCAATTCAAAAATACTAGAATGTTTTATTGGTTATGTAGACTTCATAAAGAAAATAATATCCAACACATATGGAGTTTTTTTGAAGCTGGTCATGGTAAGGGAGAACACGATGGAGTAGGTGCATGTGTGAAAAGAGCTCTTGCTAGAGAGCACCTAAAATTTAAGGATGCTACAAAATTTAGAGATGCACGTGCAATTGTAGATTGGCGCAATACCAAATTATCTACAAGAACAAGTGAAAGCTCAATAATTCAACGCTTCTTTTGGTTAGTTGAAGAAAATGATATTTTTTCTCGACAAGATTGTGAAACAATTAATGGATTTGCAAAATGGCATTCATTTAAGAGTTCAAATGAAAACACATGGACAATATGGAGAAGGGAGTTGGCATGCTTTTGTCAATTTTGTATTGCAGGTGATTGGGAGGCATGTGAAAATACGGAATGGGTCAAACAATGGCAACAAAGAACCTTAATGCCTAGATCAACACATGTTCAACATGAAACAACAATTGAAGATAATCAACTGTTCACATTAGATGATTATGATCATGTTTCAAATCTTGTACAAGAAGGTACATTATTTATTAAGTTGAATTTTATATGTATGCATGTTTAATATATGTGAATTAAATATAAGTCAATCTTTATTGAATTTTTTATTTATTTTTGAAGGACATGTGTATGTTGTTGTTGCACCCGAGGGGAATGAAGAGCAAACTGAGTACTGGTTGGATAGATGTGTTGAGAGAAAACATAAGTTGGAACATCCTAGAGTGGATGATGACAACTTTGAGTATCCAACCAGTTCAATGGTTGTTGAATTGGCACCTGGCTTCAAAAATATTTGATGAGAAAGAATGGCTTGCTTGCATTTGAAGATTATGAAAGACACAAGAAGATTATACATTATTCACATTTAATTTTGGAAACCAATATAAAACTAGTTAGATATCAAGGGAGGCCTACTAATAAAGTTTTATGGAAACTTTCAATGGATGATCATGAGACAATCATAGATGCATTACAAAAAAGAGAGGATGCAGATGGTACAATAGAGTAAATAAATATTGGTAAGTATATATATTTAATTGATATATATATTTGTCTTTAATAGTCATTTCCTAATTAAAGTTTTATATCATTTTTTGTTTCAGGTCTCCCAAAATTAGATGCTTTACAAAAAAGAGATAAGATAGATATATTACAATGGAATTTGAATCTAAAGACAAGTAACTATAGATATAGTTTTAGATACATTTAATTCATAGTATAAATATAAAACTAAATTTAATTTATTGTCATTTTATAAAAAGTTTATAATTGATTTCATATCCCCTTAAGCCATTCTCTTAAAACCCCTTAAGCCATCCTCTTATGTACCATTAATCCATCCTCTTGCATCCCCTTAAGTTTCTCTATTAATTCCCCTTAAGCCATTCTATTAGGACCCCTTAATCCATCCACTTGCATCCCCTTAAGTCACTCTCTCAACATCCCTTAAGCTATCCTCTTAGGACCCCTTAATCCATATCCTTGCATGTTTACCCTTAATCCATCCACTTGTATCCCATTATGTCACTCTCTCAACACCCCTTAAGCTATCCTATTAGGACCCCTTAATCCATATATCCTGGTATATCTACCCTTAATCCATTCACTTGCATCCCCTTAAGTTACTCTCTCAACACTCCTTAATCTATCCTCTTAGGACCCCTTAATCCATATCCTCCTATGTCTACCCTTAATCCATCCACTTGCATCCCCTTAAGTCACTCTCTCAACACCCCTTAAGCTATCCTCTTAGGACCCCTTAATCCACATTCTCGTACGTCTACCATCAATCCATCCACTTACATCCCCTTAAGTCACTCTCTTAACACCCCTTAAGCTATCCTCTTAGGACCCCTTAATCCATATCTTCATATGTCTACCCTTAATTCGTCCACTTGCATCCCCTTGAGTCACTCTCTCAACACCCCTTAAGCTATCCTCTTAGGACCCCTTAATCCATATCCTTGTATGTCTACCCTTAATCCATCCACTTTTATCCCCTTAAGTCACTCTCTCAACACCCCTTAAGCTTTCCTCTTAGGACCCCTTAATCTATATCATTGTATATCTACCCTTAATCCATCCACTTGCATCCCCTTAAGTCACTCTCTCAACACCCCTTAATCTATCCTTTTAGGACCCCTTAATCCATATCCTTGTATTTCTACCCTTAATCCATCTACTTGCATCCCCTTAAGTAACTCTCTCAACAACCCTTAAGCTATCCTCTTAGGACCCCTTAATGGTTTAGGGTTCATCTCCCAGTCTCTAGGTCATATAGTTTAGGGTTTATAGTTTCTAGGGTTCATGAGATGCTTAGAATAACAAATCTATATGGTTTAATAGTTTAGGGTTCATCTCCTAGTCTCTAGGTCATATGGTTTAGGGTTTACGGTTTCTAGGGTTCATGAAATGCTTAGAATAACAAATCTAT
Source organism: Sequoia sempervirens (assembly GCA_007258455.2). Taxonomy (NCBI): domain Eukaryota; kingdom Viridiplantae; phylum Streptophyta; class Pinopsida; order Cupressales; family Cupressaceae; genus Sequoia; species Sequoia sempervirens. The sequence continues at coordinate 83,089 of VDFB02365990.1, forward strand.
ATGGGTTAATGTTTTAGGGTTCATCTCCTAGTCTCTAGGTCATATGGTTTAGGGTTTACTATTTCTAGGGTTCATGAGATGCTTAGAATAACAAATCTATATGGGTTAATGGTTTAGGGTTCATCTTCCAGTCTCTAGGTCATATGGTTCAGGGTTTACAGTTTCTAGGGTTCATGAGATGCTTAGAATAAAAAATCTATATGGGTTAATGGTTTATGGTTCATCTCCCAGTCTCTAGGTCATATGGTTCAGGGTTTACAGTTTCTAGGGTTCATGAGATGCTTAGAATAACAAATATATATGGGTTAATAGTTTAGGGTTCATCTTCCAGTCTCTAGGTCATAAGGTTCAAGGTTTACAGTTTCTAGGGTTCATGAGATACTTAGAATAACAAATCTATATGGGTTAATGGTTTAGGGTTCATCTTCCAGTCTCTAGGTCATATGGTTTAGGGTTTATGGTTTCTAGGGTTCACAAGATGCTTAGAATAAAAAATCCATATGGGTTAATGGTTTAGGGTTCATCTCATAGTCTCTAGGTCATATGGTTTAGGGTTTATGGTTTCTAGGGTTCATGAGATGCTTAGAATAAAAAATCTATATGGGTTAATGGTTTAGGGTTCATCTCTCGATCTCTAGGTCATATGGTTTAGGGTTTACGATTTATAGGGTTCATGAGATGCTTAGAATAACAAATCTATATTTCCTTGAATGAAAATAAGATTTGCTCGAATACTCTCTCTTAATTGATCTTGATCAACTACAGGAGGGGGTGGGGGGTTAGGCGGTGGAAAGTGTGGAGGTGCACCAAGGTTTTTCTCTAGTGGTGGATTGGGATGTATGGGATCTATAGGAATTTTTGGATCAGGCATAAAATCCTAGATATTAAACTCTGGATCCATCTGAGTAATTAAATGGCAACTACATGTTAAAAAATTAAAAAATATATATCAACAAACTAATTAAATAATGCACACAATTTGAAAGTTATTTAAAATCACATTGAACATGCACAAATTCAAAATACATTTCATTTGAAGACCATTTGATTTATAACATAAAAAAATCCATAACATTAAAAATTGATAGCATGTACACACATTAAATTGAGTCTAGTGTGTGGTTGTTAATATGAAGGGTAGAAATGAAATTATGGGGTTTTATTAAAATTTATAATCTCATTCATTGTTTTCAAATAATATTAAAGATAAGAATGAAAACTTAATAGAAGACATTCAAAGGGACACATAGATATATGCTAGTGACCTAATTGCAATTTACAAAATAGGACCCATTAAGACATTGATTTACGATTTAGGGTGATAGGATGGCTTAAGGGGATCTATGTGTAGTAAGGTCCACATAGATAAGGGACACATAGATATATTCTAGTAACCTAATTGCAATGTACAAAATAGGATCCCTTAAGACATCGATTTATGATTTAGGGTGATATGATGGCTTAAGGGGATCTATGTGTAGTAAGGTCCTAGGAAAAAATGGTCCATGGCTTAAGGGAATAAAATTTGGTGGAGTTGCCTAAAGAAACCAAATTTAATTTGAATATCCTATGACAAAATGAATGCTTTAGGGTTTAGGGATTAGATTTTAGAGTTCAGGGTTTAGGATTTACCAAATTTTGAGAACTTCTTTGATCCCCTTAAGAAATGTCATATTAGGACCCCTTAAGACATCGATTTACGATTTAGGGTGATAGGATGGCTTAAGGGGATCTATGTATAGTAAGGTCCTAGGAAAAAATGTTTCATGGCTTAAGGGAATAAAATTTGGTGGAGTTGCTTAAGGCAACCAAATTTCATTTTAAGGTCCTACGACAAAATGAATGCTTTAGGGTTTAGGGTTTAGATTTAGAGATTTGTTGACATGAAAACATTTAGAAGACACATGAATAAATTTTTACAAGTAAATGAGAAAACCTACCACCTAAAATTAGCGCTTTGAATCAAATATGTGATATTCTAGGAATAACTTCAATATATCAACAATTAGGAATTTTAGATTTCAATTATAACTAAGTTGTTGAGTTAAGATGGATCTTGAACCTATTTCCCTCTAAGCACTCTTGGATGATTTAAAAAGGAAGAGGGGATCTAAAGTGATTTAGACCCAATTTTTTTTTGAATCATATATTTTTTGAAACTTTTCTATGGCATAGACTCTTCCTTCATATTTATAAATTCTAGACACATGGGTTTTCAAAAAAGAACCTAACTTCCACTAAGTGAGGAATCAATTGATCAATTCAATAAATAAATAATCTTAGAAAATAAACCTTTGGTTATAGAATTGACTTGCATTTAAGAATCATCTATCAGGTTTCTCAAAAAAGTAATTTGAATTTTCCATTGAAATGTTCATGCTACAAATTAGCTTTGATACACTAGTTTAGAGAAAGTACAACATTTAGTTTTCCTTATAGAACAATGCCACTACACATGAGAGTTAAAGTAGGAATTAGATTACATAGAACCTATAGATCTTATGAATAACATCCTATAAATTAAGGCTTAACTATGATCATAATGCATCCTTACATAATTCACAAAGGATCTCATCCAAATAAGAGAAATGGGTAGAAATCATTCATGATTTACATTTTAATATTTATTTGATTTATAACATTTATGTGTCTAGCTATCCATGTTGCACATAGTCTAGATTAACAAGTATGACTTGCATTTCTATGTTTTTTTAAGATAATACATCATACACTATATTTAAGCTATTAACATTGATATAGAATGATTACATGCTCAAATCAACTAGCATCATGATATATACACTTATTAAATCAAGTACATAGTTTCACATGAGGTACATTATTTTACTTCACTGGTACACTTTCTCAAGTTAAATTATACAATCATGAAGTTTTCTGAGATAAAATTAGCTATCATTTATATTAAATGTGAACATATTATAATTAAATCAATTTGTTGGTTAATATATCTATGCATCACTTGTTTGTACCTCCTTTATTAGTTTATTATGAATTTCACTGGTAGTTGTGTGGATCACCAAAAACATACCAAAATGTACCTACCCTATGGACTATAATGTGATCCCTCCCTACATGCTATTTCATCAAATCTTACTACACATCCTTATTTGACCTCTTCTATTATATCACATGCCCCTAATATTGAACGTGTCATCACTTCCACCCTACATAAACTAAGAACCATGAGTGAGAGTAAAAATCATACAAAGAAGGTTATGTCAAATAAAAAATATAATCTAAATCTCCAAGGAGCCCTAATTTAGGGTTTTAGGTTTACGTTTTAGGGTAAATAGGGTTTTAGGTTTACATTTTAGGGTTTAGGTCCAAGGAATAACCTATGTAAATTAGTTTTTAGGGACCTATGTAAATTTTCTAACCTAGGGTTTCTAGGGTTTTGATTTCTAAGTTAAATGTGTCCAATTTAGGTTTAGTTTTTATGGTTTTTGATTTACAATTTAATGTTTTTTGTTTCGTTGATGTTTTTTGTTTTTTAAATGAAATTAAAAATATATAAAATATTCCACTAAAACAAACTAAACAAAGAAAAAATGAATACTAATTACAAAACAAACAAAATAAGATATAAAGCAAAAGAAAGGCATAATTCAACCAACCTAGAGGTTGTTGAGGTTGGTTGTGTCAACGGGAGGAGGTGGTAGTAAAATTTTTCTTCAATCGGGCCCTCTGAAACACGTACACAATTTGCTTTCCTCTTCTTTGGCATAGACAAAAATGTGGGTTGAAATGAAACACAATTGTTAATTTTAAAAAATAAATAGCTTTGTGAAATGCGTACACATTTTGAAATGTGTACACATTCTAAATGCATAAATGAAACACAGTCGTTAATTTTAAAAAATAAATAGCTTTGTGAAATGCGTACGCGTTTTGAAACATGCAGGCATTCTAAATACGTACGCATTTCATAATGCATACGTGTTTCCTATTCGTGTACCCAAAGTTGAATGCATACATGTTTATATTTAGGCTTGGGTACCCGATCCGTAATACGTACACATTTTTTGAAAATTCATACACGTTTCACGCAAAAAAAATTGTTTTGCTCAAAATTTCCCCTCTTCGTGTACCCAACTTATTGCTTTTACCCATCGGATCTCCTTTTCCTCCATATTTCTCAAACCGAGGCATTTTTATCCCTTGTGGAATCGAGGTACATAAGATTTCTAAGGATAAGGGGCTGCTACGGACATGATATGTTGTTGGAGTGGGTTGACCTTGGCTAATGTGGAAAGTTGATATTGCATAGAGGAAACAATGGTAAGGAGTTGTGTAAGAAGGGGATCGGGGTATGTGGGTTGAGGTGGAAGGGAAAATGGTGGAGTGTAAGTGATGTTAGGGGAAGTGAAAGGAAATCTAAGGGGTGTGAAAGTGGTGGAAGGGACTTGCAATGCCACAAAAGAAGTAGGAATGCTAGTGGAAATCAGAAAATAAGTAGCCCGAGGCATAGTTGTATGGACTTGCAGATTGGTATAAGTTGGTATGGATGCTATGGTTGAAGGGGGAGGAACTTGAGGTCATCCTTGGATTATAGGAATGTTTGTGGATTGGTTATTTGAAGGGGGATTTTTATTGTAAATCTCAACAATTTTCTTCATCACTTGCAAGCCATCATCACTTTCAATCAAACGATGATGATTCTCAATGGTAGGTATGGCAGTTGTTTTCAAGTGACAAGTCTTGTTGTAAATGTGCAAAGTCCTCATGAATATTAATGATTTTTTCTTATAGGAGGGAATTGTTAGGATTTAGGTGTCATCAACCTTGTAAATCCTTTATTTTATTATTCTCCTAAAGTGTTTTGTACATTTACCCATAAGAGGTGAAACTGTTTGACCAACAGTGGTGAAAGAGACTATGTAAATGCAGTGTTACCGTTACCGTTTATCCTTATGGAAAAGGACAAATTAGCTAGGCGTCCCACCTTGGAATCTTCTAAAATAAGGTTGTGGGTCAAAATAGGGTGTTGTAAGAGCATCTATGACATGCATGCAAGTTGTCATAAGATGCTATGACAGTATGACAGATTCCCTATGACAGAATATACTATTTTTAGACCCCAGGCGCCCATGCATAAAAGATGGCTTATGACAGCTGTAAGAGCATCTGTAAGAGGCTATTTTTGGTATTTTTGACCATTTCAAGGAGGGAGGCATGGGTTTTTCTAGGTGGCATTGCTGCCTATTGTTTGGTGAAACCATGGTGGTTTTCATCCTCACAAATCTCTATAAATTGGGGCCTTGAGCTAGTGTTATTAGAATTTAGTTTTGCAGGGGTAACAAGGTGCTGCTGGATTTACAGGGAATGATAAGAGAAGTCTATTGCTGCATGTAATATTGAAGATTATCAGTAATATACTTTCCTCTCTTTCGGTGGTGGAGTTTTTTTCCCTTTGGGGTTTCTCCACGTAAATCTGTTGTTGCATATGTTATATTGTTCTATCTCTCTCTCTCTCATTCTTTCTTCACACTAAGGCTAAGGTTAATCTACATATTTCAGATTTGCATTCACACATTTAAGTTCATATTGCAAGCTTTCTTCACCTTGTTTTTCAATAGGAATTGTTTTGGTTGTCAATAGTCATTGGATGGAAAGGTGAAGGCATTGAAGTGGTATTGTTAGGGCCTAATACACCATTTTCCATACTAGGAGTAGGAGCTCGTGAGATCCCAAGGTCCACAATGAAAGTGCTATTGCGGGAAGCCATGAGTCTAGAACTTCTTCTCACTAAAGTATTATCAACAAGGCACCAAACACTCATGCAAGGACCACAAAGGAGGGGTGAATGAAAATGAAAGCTAATCTAAGACATCTAAAATGCAAATAATAGAGATTCTGCTAACTATAATAGAAATCCAACTACAGGAAATAGAAATGCAAACAAATGCCAGAAATGTTGTCTAAAAAGAGCAGAGGAACTGATTCACCCTGGGTGGCGAATGAGTCCTAGTATGAAGTTTTTTAGTGTTTTTCAGAAATTTAAAGATTATTTAAATTCTCTATAGAAGACAATGATAGATGATAAATGAAAATTTTTACTTTTTTCAATCAAATGTAATGTAAAAATGAAATCTAAATGAAGTTTTGACTAATGCAAAATGGAAAGTCCTAAAATGTAATAACAAATCAATGTCCTGATTGAATGCTAATGCAAATGGAAGCTAAAATGCAATATGTGAAATGCAATCAAAAATTCAAAGTGTTCAAACGTTGGGTTCACCAAAATGAAACATAGATTTTTGGGACACCATGGACTACTCTTGCACTTCTAGGGTTTTTCACCTAAAAGGAGAGAGATAGGGCCAAAAATGCTAATGTATCACTCAAATTAGGATGTATGTAATGTTGTTTAGTGTAAATGGACTTAACTAAATGAAATTGACTAATCTAAATGACTGAAAATGAATGCAAAAGTGCAATTACAACTATGTTTGAAAACACATTGTGATATGCAAACAACTATGTAAATGAAGAAATAATGCAAAACAAAAGTACAAAGATGAATTTGAGTGCACCTAGGTGAATTGTGATGATTTTGGAGTGTTCTGAATGCTAATGGAAATTACTGAATTTTCACAGTGAGACTCATTCGTCTAGGGTGGTGAATTAGTCCTCCTCTTGGTGAAAAAGTGTCAGGATCTGGTTTATGTCTGTCAGGATCCGAAATCTAACAAAATTCATATTTTCAATCCCAAAGTGGGACTCATTCGCCACAAGTGGTGAATTAGTTCTCTCCTAATTTTTTGAAAAATTAGGAGACAACTCTGCAACACCAGATTTGGAAAGGTCTGCTTGTCGGGTTGCCGAAGTCAGTTCTATAGAAAACGGACAAATGACTCTCTCCAAGCTTGAATTTGACTCAAGTTGACTTGAAGCACCTAGTTGACCTAGAAATCAATATGTGACACCTAATAACCTATCAAATCTGCATACAAAGAGTTACAAAAAAACATGCAATAGGGGAAAAATGATTGAGGGTTAGTGAATAGGGGTTTGCCTTGGTGAAACCCCACTTTTGGTAATTAAACCCTTGAAAAGATAATGAAATGAAAGAGAAAGATAAACTAATAACATGCAAGTGCTATCAACTTATCTAACCCTTGATAATGCAAGTCTAAATTAATGTCAATGGCTACTTCAAAGTGCTTGAATAGTGCTTTAAAAGATGATGCAAAATGCTTGAATGCTTGAATGAGTGAGGAGATGTAAAATGAGGTGAAAATCACTTATTTATACAATTCTTGTGCCTTAGTATCCATTCATACCCCATCACAGGCCAACATCAAGTGATTTTGAATAAAATACCAAAAGGAAATTTGAAATATTTTGAATTTGGGGCCAAGGGGGACTCATTCGCCACCCCATCATGAATGGGTCCCACCTAGGACCTAAAAACATGTGTCTGGAAAATGATGTATTTAATGATATTTGTTGGGATAACATTCAAAAATATAATTAATTACAACTTATAAGGGCATAAAGAGACCAAATAAAGCATGAGAAGGGTGTAAATAGTTAAAATATGCCTAGAAGAGTGTGAAAGCTTGTTACAAGACTTTACAACACTTCAAAATATGAGTTTTTGATGAGTAAAAAGGTGGTTTTTAGGTAAACTGCATTAAACAAAGTCTAGAAGAATGTAGAAATGTCTTACAACACTTCACAACATCTTCACAAGACGTCATTCTTTCAGTTTTAGTACCTAAATAAGCATGTTCAAACCATGTTACAACATAAAATTAGAGCAACATAGTTCCAACACCATGAAACAAGACCTAAAAGGCCATGAAAACGACAAGGGGTCATTTTTCTACGACACAACTATAATTTGGACATATGTGTGTGTCATATAACATAAATTTTTGTGTATATATTTAAATTCATTTTTTCTTTTTTGGGTGAAACAAGGAAATCAATATCTAGGGAATGGGTACTTTTTAAATTTTTTTACAGTGGTTTACTATTTTTCCACCTCTACACAACAAAGAGCTTGATGTTCAAAGAAAAACCTATGTTTAGTAAAACTTGAAAATTAAATACATGATAAAATGAAAATATATCAAACCTATACTTGTTGGAAAGCTAGTTTCAAGGGCTACAATATTGAAAATTATAATTTTTAAATGATGTTATTTAATCCCTCAAAAGGTAAAGAAAAAGCAATTTTTTTCCAGCATTTTGATAGCTATGAAGGAGACTCCATTGTGGGTGAGATTTAATACTATAGGGGTTCTATCCAAGAGGGTTTTATCTAAGGGGTTCTTATATATCCATTTTGAATTAAAAAAATTTAGATGGAGCCTCTCAAGACTTAAATCATTATTTTTTCTAAAAATAGTGATTTCGGGCAAAAATTAGCACATCCCAAAAGTGAGACATAGTATTGTAGCAGCACCCGGACCATTACCTCAATCTATCTTGCCTACTGTTGCTCATTTTCCTTTACAAAGTGGAACGGAGTATGATCTTGTTGAACAACTTAATAATACTCCTACTAAGACATCCTTGTGGGACCTTATTCAAGCCTCACCTAGTCATCATAACATGCTTCAAAATGCATTGCAACAAGTTGTGGTTCCCCCTAGTGCAAACCTGAATGATATAGAAACCCTAATTCAAGGAATGAATGTTGACATTTATTTCTACCAAAGTGAGCTCCCTCCTTTGGAAATGAAAAAAAAAATGATTCCTTCATGATAATAGCTAAGATTAATATGTGGAGGATAAAATGAACTCTCATAATTGATAATGGTTCGACACTTAATGTGTGTAGTGTAAACCTTCTTGAAAAGATCAGAATATGTACAAAAGCCAAATTCAACCTGATTCTTTATCTATTCATGGGTTTGATAACGTAGGAAAACAACCACTTGGTATGATCACATTACCTATTACAATTGGAAAGGCCATATTGCAAACTACTATCCATGTTATGCCTCACAATCTTTCATATAATCTTCTTTTAGGTAGACCATGGATTTAGGAAATGTAAGCAATTCCTTCTACTCTTCATCATAAAATTAGGTATGTTAACAACAATAAAGTTTACATAGTCCAAGCCAATCATGAACCTGAAAGTTGTCTGCACGTTGAGAAAGATAAACAAATTCCTTTGAAAATATTGACACCAATTATACAAGTGGAGCCTGTGCAAGAGAAATAAAAAGAAAAGCATAACAAAGAAGTTACGAAGTTATCAGAAGATAATCTAGGTTCCTTAGATTTCACAGCAACATTCATGGGTAAATACAAGATCATAACAAAAGATTCTAGAAAGGGAAAAGAAAAAGTGATAATATCAACACAAATTTCAAAACCATCCACCTCAACCACTTTAGGAGAAGAATCAAATTACACAACAAACATTGATGGAGTAGATTATGTTCAACTACTGAATCTAAAAGAAATGAAAAAGCTTTATGGAAGAGGTTATTGGAATATAGATTTTTGGCACCCCAATTCTTTCTAACACTTCTAGGGTTTTTCACCTAAAAGGAGAAAGATGGGCCAAAATGCAATGTTTAGATTCAAAGATTAATGCAATATGGATTAAATATGGATGTAATATACCTAGATGCAATGTTTGAATGCAAGAAACTAATAAGATTAACTAATTAATGAATGGAAACTAAAAGAAAACAACTTGTTTGAAAACACATTCTGTAATGCATAAACAGCAAGAAATGAATCTAGAAAGTTGTAATAGAAATGAACCAAACTGAAAGTGTGCACCTAGAATGTGGATGAAGACTAGAAATGGCATTTGAAATTCTGTTGATGCTTATTTTTAGGCTTGGTGGGATTCATTCACCATTTTGGGCGAATCAGTCCCAGTGCTACAAAATTGAGATGGAACTTGTTTAAGACAAAAGGGTATCTAAAAATGCAGAAAACTCAAAATTGAACTAGAAGTGGGACTCATTCGCCACTCATGGTGAATGAGTCCACTTTTGAATTTTTGAATATTTGAAGGTGGAATCTGGAGCTCTTGGTCTGCACTTTGATTCTCTAAAGGTGTCTACTTCTGAAACTCTGATTTCCAACCTTGAAAATGAGTTTTTGTTGATATTTTGACTTGCTGAATGAAGAGAAGACCTTAACAACTTTGCACCTTGATTCTTAATAATTTTCAAGCTTCCAAAAGACCTAAATTTACAAACACACAAGGCAAGAGAGAGAAAATTTGAATGTTAGGGCATGGGGGTTTGCCTTGGTCAAACCCATTTTAGGTAATTAAAGCAAAATGATGAAAAAATAGAATGAAACATGCAATAATGGAGTTTATTACCTTTCCATGATGCTTGATCTTGAAATTTTGCAGAAAAACATGAAGGATCTTCACTTGAATGTCTAAAAATTGATCTTGAATGACTTACATAATGTTAAAACCCTAAGTTTCTTGACTTGAGATGGAAGATTTTGGATGAATGAATGATAGAGCTATGAATTAGGGTTAAAAGAATTATATTTATAGGAATTTCACCTTATTTTCCCATTAATACCTCATAACAAGTTGACATGAAGTAGGTTTAAACTTAAATTTCACTTTTTTTTCACTCAAATGTCAAAAATGGGCCAAATGGGACTCGTTCACCACCCATGGAAAATGGGTCCCACCTAGATGGGACTGATTCTCCATGCATGATGAATGGGTTCCACAGGGGCCATTTCGACAACTAAGATGCTAGGAGATAAGGAAATAAGGTTTAAATTGCAACTTTGTCAAGTATTTGATCAATTTAAGCCTTGGGATGCAAAATATGGGTTGATAGGGGCCTATTAGTGATGATTTAAAGGTCAATTAGGGCTTGGGATAGAGAATTCAATGTGAAAGTATGATTAAATACACTATACAACACTAAAATAAGGTCCACATAGCCTAGGAAGGCACAAGAACCAATGTGAATGTTACAACACTAGGTTGAAGTCAAATTTAGTTTACAGGCCTTCTCGATTGATGTGATAATGCATTTGAATATATTTTATAATGTTAAATTAGGGAGAAATGGGTTCATTAAGTCTAGAAAAGCATGAAAGTCCATTACAAGACTTTCCAACACTTTTACAAGACATCAATAAAAGTGTGTTATTCAATTTGCAAGACCTAGTGTGAATGGATAAAATGCCTCACAACACTTGAGTCAAGGCCTCATAAAGTCCAATTTATCATGAATTATTCCCATGTCAAGCAAGAGGTCCTTTTTGTTGGTGTAATTAATTATTAATTACACTTTGCATAACTTTACTTAGGTATTATTTATTTCCTAGGTTAATTAATTCTCATCTTTATCTTTTGAGCTATCTTGTTGCTCAAGATAAGATTAGGGTTTGGCATCTTTGCTTTTATAAGGAAAATCTTTATCATGTAATTTTTTGGTACTTCCAATATATCAATTTGCACATTTCATGCAAAGCTCTTGCTTTTTCATTTTTCTCTTCTGTGGAAGGTCTATTCTGGTTTGCAAATCTATTATAGGTTTCTAACATGGTATCAGAGCCTTGATTTGCAGCCCCTTCTTAGCTTTTTTGGAGGAACACATTACAGAGCTTGTTCGAGGTCCCTCGAGGGTTTCATTCCTTGAGCATCATTATGCAGTGTCTTGGATCAGATCGGGGTTTTTCGTTGGATTCAGAGTGCTGTAAAAAGTTAGAAATGACTTTTATTTTATTCATTTTCATCACTGTTTGCTAGATCTGCGAGGGTTTCCAGCTTGATAATTTTTTGATAGATATGGGGGTTGCCTAATTTTTAGAGCACTTTGGGCCCAAACGGACCTCACCGTTGGATTCGCAGCGCCCAAAAACCCTTGTTAACGTATAAAACTTGTCCAATTTCGACACAGTCGTCTGGAGAGGCAAAAAATTTTCTCCCAAGGGACGTACGACCCCTAGGCATGCTCTACGAGGCTCGTTTTTCAAAAAAAATCAAAAAATTCAAAAAAAAACTACAAATGTTTTGCGTGGCCAATATAAATGGAGGCCACCACCCACCCACCACCTAACGGCCTCCCACCAGCCACCACCGGACCACCGCCATCGGCGGATCTTTTTGCAGCGCCACCACCCACGCCCCAACCCTCGAGGGCTTAAAGCTCCAAGCCCATGGTCATATCGAGGTCCAAACCCTTGCGCTCAGCCCTCCGCTGGATTTTTAGCCACCAGCCCCTGTACTACAGCCTCTTGGTTCACCCAGGTGACTAGGGGCCCCATTTTTTTTAGCCCTTGAGGGCTTCTGGGGGTCAAATCGGAGCCTTTTGGACAACTTTCACGGAAACAGGCATATCTTTGACATACGATGTCCTTTTTTTGCAAACAAGATATCGTCAGAAAGTTGCTTCGACGCTCTACATAACGAGATATCATCAGAAAGCTACTTTGATGCTCTACATAATGTTGCATTTTTCACTCTGGGAGACATATCTTGTGACTCGTTTATCCATTTTTTGTGATTTTCACGATGTTGGAAAGCTAGTTTTGGCCTCTATGCAGATCTAAGGTCATTTACAAAAAATGTTTAACTTATTTTATGCATGCATTCATTTTTGTTTCATGCACTAGGTTTTCTTTTTCACTTATGTTTCTGTAGTTTTGAATTATCTCCTTATGCAATCATTGGGTATTGTAATAACGAACTGATATAAAGTTCCATTAAGGGGGGTTCTTGCATCCATCTTTCGTATTGGTGACAACTCACATGAGTTTGTCTCGTTTCCCATTGTTTCCCTTAGCTTCTTTCTTGCTTCGCTAACACATCGTTGGTTTGCTTCGGTTCACACTTCAGTTGGGATTTTATGGTTCTTGATCCGCATTGGTTCAGATCTTTCTCATTTGAGGGCCATGTTTTTATGGTTAATGTTCTAGAATCTTGATGGTACTCATCCTATGGGAAGTTTTAGTTTTAGTTTGGCATTGGCTTCAAGAGACACAACTTCCAGATTTGTCATCATTATGGGTCCATTCATCCTTTCATCTACTGTTGCTTACAGATCTAGGGTTGATCCAGTATGTGAGTTTCCAGTGTTCCTTGGCATTGGGTCTACTGTTACATTTATGATTCCATTTTTGGTTTTAGTTGTAGACAGAATTATCTTTCCTTGCTTGCCGGATTTGGGGTTCTAGTGTTGCTTCATCAAAGTTCTTCCAATGCTTCTTCGCAGTAGTTCATCTCTCTGAAGGGGGGTTTTTCCCACTGGGTTTTCTCTCTCTTTACATTTGTACATGAGTACCTGACAGGCCTTGTTGTTGGGACTCATATTTGCATAATAATCTACTTCTCCCTAAGTTGCACTTATGGGGGGTGTTGGTGTAATTAATTATTAATTACACTTTGCATAACTTTACTTAGGTATTATTTATTTCCTAGGTTAATTAATTCTCATCTTTATCTTTTGAGCTATCTTGTTGCTCAAGATAAGATTAGGGTTTGGCATCTTTACTTTTATAAAGCAAATCTTTATCATGTAATTTTTTGGTACTTCGAATATATCAATTTGCACATTTCATGCAAAGCTCTTGCTTTTTCTTTTTACTCTTATGTGGAAGGTATATTCTAGTTTGCAAATCTATTCTAGCTTTCTAACACTTTTTTCTACAATACATTTAACCCCCACTTTAGTGAGAGGTATGTGCAGGATCATGATGGGCCAAAAAGTGGCAATATGATAGGTATGTGGCTGATGACTTTTTTTTGTACCAAAATTGATGAAACGAAAAGGGTTTTTAAAGGATATTCTTAGCTTTCCACCAATATAAATTATGCTTTACTTTGAATTTAATAAGTAATTATTATTAATTTTCTATTCAAATTACAACTAAAGTACTGATTGATAGACTGATTGAAAAACATCTATAGCTTTCAAATGGTATTGCATTTTTTGAATCCAAAACATGTGTCACATTATATGCTTTGCATAATATAGGATTAAAAAAAGAAAAATTGAATTTCATGAAATTTTGACCAACTTAAGGTGGTCGACATACGAGTTTTTAATATTTTTTAAAAGTTGCAATAAAAAATTCATAATTAATTATTTACTTGAAAACAAATTACAAAAAAATATGCATCACATCGGACATGAGTCCTCTACTTATATCTAAAATATTATAAAAAAATATTATCATTTTATTGTGGTTAGGGTGGTCAGACAGACACCTATTTCTTATTTTTTCCCTAAAATTTAAGTACTACTACATTGAAATTTCAAATTTTCACCAAATATATATATTTTTTCAAGAAAACCTAGTAGTTTAGAAACTACATTCAATTTTCTAGAGATTCTATTCTTACATATTTTTGAAATAATATAGATAACTTATTCAAAATTTTACGTCAAGTTGCCTAACTCTGATTTTTCTAATTTTTTTGCCACTTAAGGGCCTATTTTTACCATGATGATCCTGCACATACCCTAAGAGGATGAACTTGCTTCAAACTCACACTAATGGCGACATTCAAGAGAGATCCAACCGTACAGATGCAAATGGAAAAGAATGAAAAAGATTAAAGGAGGTTACACAAGCCCCTAGGATCCAAGATCCTAAGTCAAGCCATCAAGATACAAAATAATGCAATGGAAAGAAAGAGAAAGATGAAAATGAAAAGGTGGATCAAGCTTTGATTTTCTATCTAGCTAGTTGTCGATTAGATCTAGGCTTGTTTGTTTCAGAAAGAAAATGGATACTCACTCTGGGGTGACATAACTATTGGTTGTACGTTGGGTGAGAAGTTCGCAACATACTCACTCTGGGGCCACAAAACTCCTGATTGTCCATGGGGTGAGAAATCCCAAAGGTGAGAAACACACTATTTTTTATGTACTCAAACACATAGGTGGCTATGGGGAAATTCATGTTGCTAAATGGGCTTCCCACTCAACCTTACCAAAGTTATACCTCTTGATAACCTTAATAAGGTGCCACAAAGGAAAATGATTTTTGAGCTCTATGAGGTAACCAAAACTTTGTATGCTTGACACTCATAGACATTGCAAATGTTGTAAGGAATGTTCAAAGGGATTTTACTTAGTTTGTGCAAGGTCTCATCTTAGGGAACATTGTGCTTAATGTCTCCAAGAGAGTATAAATGCAAAAGAAGTATCACTCTCTTGGAGGGAATCAAGCCCAATGACTCCACCAAGAAAAGGATGCATTAGAAGAAGAAATAACATAATGAAATGTGAGTGGTGATGTATTCCCCAACTTTAAAGTGGTTGCTAACACCAGTACTGTGAGAAATTGCTTTAAAGTAGAAGGAGAACATGAGAGCTTATTTGGAAATCCCTATGGCAAGTCATATGTTTCTGATAAGCTATGTCATGAAAAAGGGAAGTATGTCATATTCAAGCCAACTTAAGCATCTCATCCACATCCCAAGATTTCTCTTATGTATTCATGAAAAGTTAACAACTAGCCAAAGGAGGCAACCACAAGTGACATACGAGGGAAATACTTGCTAAACCCCTTGCCCTTGTTGAGTGCAAGACAACTTAGGTGAGCTGAAACGATGGATGAAATGAAAGTAGGAGTGAAAATCAGTTTCAATTAGAGGAATTAGGTGCCCCCATAGAGGGAAGCATACCAAACTCCTGAAAATGTTAGAGTTTGTGACTCAAAGAATTACATTCATTAGTGGAGTGACCATGAACTCTATGATAGGTGTAGAATGAAGTCTTCTAATAGCATTTCTTTCGAGTTCTAGGAGGGAGGGTGATCGAGTGATCTTGGAAGAGTCTCGAAAAGATACCCTCTTGATCAATGGTAGAAGGTGGTCTTGTGATCTGCATCAAAGATACATCTTGCTTAGTAGTAGATGTCATACTTATTCAAGGCTCTTGAGATTGCAAGATTTTGTTCTCTCCATTATATGAGGGTAGAAAATATAACGTATTCAAATCATGAACGTTTTGCAAGATGACATTAACATTAAGCGAAGGTGTAGTTGTTTGTTTGATGTTTGGGAAAGGATGATGTTCAAGACCACTAGTGTCAAGGAGTTCAATATGGATGAAAATTAAGGTTGATTTAGGAGTGTGTTGCATGAGATTGTTGATGTTGGGTGAAGGCTTGATGATTTCTATCACAAGACAATAACCAAGACCATGAGTTGTTTGTTGTGTGATAGGGTCTATAGGGTTACAAATACCTTTTTCATTAGCACCATATCCTTTTGCACTATATCCAAATTGTTTCATAAGCTCATAACCTTTTCCATAAAGCATTTTCATTGCTTTTGGATCAGGTGGTTGGTCATGATTAAGTTCTTCAAAGTTTGTTGTGTAATGTGCTTCTGTGTCTAAAGTGGTGGAGGCAGATGCTTGCGAAGGATCATCTCCTAGTGTAGATGATGTTGATGTGTTTAAGGAATTTTTTATGTTTTTCTCAAGTTGTAAGACACTATCTAGTTTAAGATCAACATCAAGTGTGTGGACTGTGTTGTAGATGTATTTCATTTTGCGATGAAGAGTGGAAGGCACACCTTTCATGGCATGAATCCACTATCTACCTAACATAAGATTGCATGAAATTTCATAAGGAATGAAATGGATTTGTGTATTCAAGGTGACCACTCTAGCGGTAAGAGGCATAATAATTACCCCTAACGGTTTCTTTTCAACATTGTCAAATCCCTTAATAGATAGAGAATCAGGTCGAATGGTTGATTTATTAATGCCAAGCCTATCCAAAAGGCTCACACTACATACATTAAGAGAAGAACCAGTATCTAAGAGATTTCTCTTTATCCCTTTTATTTTTTATTGAGCGATGATCATGAAAGCTTCATTTTATTTTTGCACATCCCAATAAGGGAGTTCTCTTTGGTGGAAAACAATATCAGCAATCAATCCTTGAATTATGGCTGCTATGTCATTTGGTTGCACATTAGAAGGGATAGGAACCTGTTGTAAGGTTGTTTGGATCATGTTGTGATAGTGAGGGGAGGCTTGAAGAAGGTCCCATAATGATATCTTAGTAGGAGTATTCTTAAGTTGCTCAACAAGATCATACTCCTTGTGACTTGGTAAGAAAGGGTTAGGTGGGATAAGATTAGGCAACAGTAAGGGTGTTGGTGTTGGTTGTTGCGGTTGTGGATTATTTCGAGTGTTATATGTATGAACAATGGTATTATAACTCAGTTGTTGCGATACATTAGTTTGAGGAGGGTAAAGGATAAGTTTAGGTTTATTTTGAGTTTGTTGTTTATGTGAAGGTGGGTAAATAATTAGAGGGTTGTTAGGATGTCCCACAGGGTATGTATGAGGACCATTGATTGAGGGGGATCTAATGGACACTTGCACATTCATAACCTCAACAGTCTTGGTTTGATGTATCTCTAATGAAGGTCAATCAAGAATCACTATTTTATCTAAGGAAGATACATTATTATTGTTGTCATGTTCTAGCACCATGATATTCTCCCTAGAAGGAAATCTTTTAGGAGAACAACAAACCACATGTTCTTGACAAGTAAGACTTGGTTCTTCCAAAATGACTTCATCACCAATAGGGGAATGATCAATGACGGGATTGTCAAGAGGGGGATGAGGAGGAGAATATGTTCGTTGAATGCCATTGTCTTTAAGGTCTCATTCTCTTGTTCCATGTTATCGAGCCTACAAGGAGAGCTTGTAATATGTTCATCCAAGTTTGAAGTTTGTAAAGTAGCTTTATCACAGGTGAGGGAGGCATGAAGAGAAGGATCACTATGGTTTTCAAATAGATTATCCCAAATGGGAGGAGCATTAGGGAAGGGAGGGTCAAGAATCTCATGACTCTTAATAGAGACATCTTTTAATACCAACCTATCCTCTTGACATCGAGGAGGCATATTAGGAGATGGAAAAGTATGATTGGCATGGGTATGGAGATTAGGTAAGGTGGTATTCAAGAATGTTTCTATGATTTCATCCTCTTGTTTTCTAATGTCTTCCAAAGGCTGAAGAGGAGAGGGACAATCAAGACTCTAAGTGCTTGTACAATTCCTTTCACCAAAATACCTTCATCACTAATAAGAGAGGTATTGGGAGAAGAACAAGTATGAGTGTCATGATTATCTACACTTGCATCCTCTTGTGTTATTATATTCTTTCAAATTTGATAGGTACTAGGAGGGTATGCAAAATGCTTATCAAATGTTTTACTTTGCTATCCTAGATAATGTCCATGAAAAATAGAATCATACAAGCCACTTGCTATTCTAGAAATAGGGAATGCTTTAAGAGAACACATACTAACATGAGAAAGTAAATAAAGTGAAATGCAATGACTTAAAATTAAATGCAATTTTCAGATATGAAACAAGGTAATTTTTTTATTACACTACGCACCAATCAGAAAAATGACATGTGGAAAATGCAAATGTGAAATAGAGCAATGCATGAAATGAGCTATTTTAAGCTAAATCTAATGAAATTCATGTTACAGAAACTCAGTCAAGTGATATAGATAACTGATGGAAGCAAACAAAAGCATAAAATAGGGTTTTTAGCTTTGTAGAAGGTTGTTTCAGGGGTGAAAAGGGATTGATTCTCCCAAGGTGGTGAATGAGTCCCAATATGGACTTTTTTAAGAACTTTTAGAAATTTCTGAGTGATATTTATAGTGTATGGGTGCTATGATGCAGAACTAAATGAAAAATGTAGAATTTCAAAAAATTTACATGAAATTATATGCCAAAAATGCAACCTAAATGTAGTTTTTATGAATGCAAAAGTTGAAACCTAGAATGCAAATGAATTCATGCAAACCCTAATGAAAGATCAATGCAAGCTATATATACAATGGACTCCAAATCAAATAAGAAATTATTCAAAAA
Source organism: Sequoia sempervirens (assembly GCA_007258455.2). Lineage (NCBI taxonomy): Eukaryota > Viridiplantae > Streptophyta > Pinopsida > Cupressales > Cupressaceae > Sequoia > Sequoia sempervirens. The sequence goes on from VDFB02365990.1 coordinate 101,939, forward strand.
ATCAGGTTCACCAAAATGGAAGATAGATTTTTCGCACACTAATTCTTTCTAAAACTTCTAGGGTTTTTCACCTAAAAGGAGAAAGATGGGCCAAAATGCAATGTTCACATTCAAAGATTAATGAAATATGGATGGAATATGGATACAATATACCTAGATGCAATGTTTAAATGCAAGAAACTAATAAGATTAATTGATTAATGAATGGAAACTAAAGGAAAACAACTTATTTGAAAACACTTTGTCTAATGCATAAACACCTAGAAATGAATAGAAAATTGTAATAGAAATGAACCAAACTAAAAGTTTGCACCTAAAATGTGGATGAAGACTAGAAATGATATTTGAAATGCTGCTGATGTTGACTTTCAGGCCTTGTGGGACTCATTCAACATTCTAGGTGAATTAGTCCTAGTTTTGCAAATTTGAGCAAGAACCTATTTCAAACGAAAGGGTATCTAAAAATGCAAAAATCTCAAAATTGACCTGGAAGTGGGACTCATTCAACACTCATGGAAAATAATTCCACTTTGGAATTTCTAAATATTCAAAGGTGGAATCTGGAGCTCTCAGTTTGTACTTTGATTCTCTATAGGTGTTTGCTTCTGAAACTCTGATTTGCAAACCTGAAAAATGAGTTTTTGTTGATACTTTGACTTTTTGAATGAAGAGAAGACCTAAAAAACTTTGTAACTTGATTCTTAATTATTTCCAAGCTTCCAAAAGACTAAAATCTACAAACACACATGGCAAGAGAGAGGAAAGTTGAATGTTAGAGCATGGGGGTTTGCCTTGGTCAAACCCCTTTTAGGTAGTTAAACAAAAATGATGAAAGAATGGAATGAAATAATCAATAATGGAGTTGATTACCTTTCCATGATGTTTTATCTTGAAATTCTACAACAAAACATGAAGGATCTGCCCTTGAATGTTTGAAAAATGATCTTGAATGGCTTGTAATGTTAAAACCCTAAGTTGCTTGACTTGAGATGGAAGGTTGGTGGATGAATGAATGATAAAATCTATGAATTAGGGTTAAAATACTTATATTTATAGTCATTTCACCTTATTTTCCCATTAATACCTCATCACAGGCTGGTCCATGAAGTAAGATTAAACTTAAATTTCACTTTTTTTCCCCTCAAAGATCAAAAATGGGCCAAATGGGACTCATTCAACACCCATGGTGAATGGATCCCACTTGGATGGGCCTGATCCACCATGCATGGTGAATGGGTCCCACAGGGGCCATTTTGATAGCTAAGATGCTAGGAGATAAGGAAATAAGGTTTAAATTGCAACTTTGTCAGGTATTTGATCAATTTAAGCCTTGGGATGCATAATATGGGTTAACAGGGGCCTATTAGTGATGATGTAAAGTTCAATTAGGGCTTGGGACACAAAATTCAATGTGAAAGTGTGATTAAATACACTTTACAACACTAAAATGAGGTCCACATAACCTAGGATGACACAAAAACCAATATGAATGTGTAAAACACATTACAACACTAGGTTGAAGTCAAATTTAATTTACAAGCCTTCTAGATTTATGTGATAATGCATTTGAATATATTTTATAATGTTAAATTAGGGAGAAATGGGTTCATTAAGTCTAGAAAAATGTGAAAGTCCATTACAAGACTTTACAACACCTTTACAAGACATCGATAAAAGTGTGTTATTCAATTTCCAAGGGTCAAAGACCTAGTGTGGATGCATAAAATGCCTCACAACACTTGAGTCAAGGCCTCATAAAGTCCAATTTATCATGAATTATTCCCATGTCAAGAAAGAGGTCCTTTTTTCTACAATACAATTATTAAGTTATGAAACAACTTGGGTACAGTGGAAAAGGATGTGGTGCTAAAGAATAGGGTATTTGTGTCCCTATAGATCCTAACATGCAATAAATGAATACTAGTCTTGGTTATTGTCCTTGAAAGAAACAAACAAGCCTTCAATCAATATCAACACTCTTACAAAAGATTCTTCTAAGCCAACTTTAACATTAGTACATCTTGTACTAATAGAAACTATTGGACCTGGTTATTATCATTTAAAAGAAACAAAAGAAACAAATAAGTCTTCACTTAACATCAATTTCATCACACAAAGCACTCCTAGGAAATTCTTAGTAATGATTAGATTTCATTAGATTTTATGGTTTCATTTAAAGAAGACAACAATATCTCACAATCTGAAGAGTCTTGTGTAAGTATGACATCTTGTACTAAGCATGAGATATCTTTGTCATAAAATCAAGAACCATCCTCTATTATTGATCAAGAAAGTATCTTGCCAAGACTCCCCCAATATTGTTTGATATCTCTCCCTCCAAGAACATGAAAGAATTTTTACTACAAGAGTTCATTTTGTGCATATCATAGGGTTCATGGTCATTCTACTAATGAATGTAACACTTTGGGTGATAAAATTCAACATCTTAAGGAGTGTGCTACTCTTCCTTGTGTTGCAGTACCTAGTTCCTCTAATTGATACGAATTTTCATTCTATTATGTTTCTCATCAATCATATTGGCTCATCCTTTTCTTGCACTAGGTGGGGGAAATGGGTTAGATAGCCTTGTCCTCATATGGCACTTGTCATTGTCTCTTTTGGATAGTTGGCCACCTTCCATGTATATATAAGAGTAAGCTTGGGATGTAGATGCCATGCCTTAAGTTGGCTTACATGTGATGTACTTTTTTTTCTATGTTTCACATCACATTTTGGGGGAAACCCTTTATTCATGATGTAGTTTCATTTGGGGACATATGACTTGGAATAGGGCTTTTCAAATAAGCTCTCATGTCTTCTTCATTGGCTACTTTAAAGCTGATTGGTCATAGAAATGGTGTTAGAAATTGACTTAAAGTGGAGGCATACATTGACATTATCTTTCGACATTTCTCATGTTTCATTGTGTGATTTTCTTTCTTCTTGTGATGCGTCCTTTTTTTAGTGGTGTCATTGGGTTTGATTTTTCCTTTCTTGGAGACATTAGGTTGGATTTTCCCTAAGAAGATACCTTACATGAGCTAAGAAAAGTCCTTTTGAACAAATATTTACATTCATGTTGTTCATAAGCTTGAAGTTTCATTTTGTGGAACCTTATCAAAATTATCAAGAGGTATAGCCTTGGTATGGTTAGTATGTATGCGAGTCGACCATAGGCATTACTTTCCTATAGCCACTTGTTTTTGTGTGTGAGCACATACTAGCTGTGTGCGTGTGTGTCTCACCTTTTTGGGGGCTCACCTAGTGGATATCGGATTCCATTAGCCTGTGTGAGCGTATGTTTTGTTTGCATAGTGGACATCGTGTTCCACCTTGTAAATGTTTTTTTTGGACAAAAAGCTAAGGCTTGATCCACATCGAGTTGGACAAAGATTCAAGGCTTGATCCACCTTTCTTTCTTCTTTATGTCTTTGATAGTGTATGCTTCTATCTTGTTGTTTCTTCAAACATCATTGACATACATGTGTTATTTTGTGCCTATGTTGGTTTGCCATAGGATCTTGATCTTGGGGCCTTGCAAAACCCTCTTGATTGTTGCCATCCTATCTCACTAGAATTGGTACACATGTACCCCTCTTGATGTTAATTCATTTACTTTAGTGTGAGTTCAATGCAAGGCCATCATCTCACTAAAGTGGGGGCTAAATGTAGTGACATAAAAAGTATACCTTTTCCTCACTTAATTTAGAGATAATTAATAATATGAGCTAAGTGATGCCTTAATTTGGTGTTGTAATATGTTTTACATATTCACATTAAGTTTTGGGGCCTTTCAATTAAAATTAGGTTCATTTATGCCTTGATTAGTCCTATTTTGTATCCACAAGCCTTATTAAATGAATTTTTATATGGATAATCCTGACACTTAACAAATGGAAAATCATAATTTAATATTTGAGGCTATGTGTTCCAAGTCTAGGGATCTAGGGATATTTGAGGTTGGGCATATGAGTCCCACCTAGGTCTTAGGACTTGATTTTAAATGTTACATTGAACAAGGCACTTCTTGGAATCTGAATCCTAGGTTTAAGCCATTGGGACTCATATGCCCAACCTGGCGTATGAGTCTCTCTTTAACTTGGACCCAATTTAATTCAAATTCTTGGTAGGATTTTACTATCCTAGATATGATGTCGGCTTGTAGTGTTGTAATTTCAAGAAATTAGGCATAAAAATGTATAAATACAAGGCTATTTCACTTAGTTTCACCTAGGAATTTTTAGTCAAGCATCCTAAGATTTCACAAGAGCATTATAGAGTATTCAATAGCATTCAAGAAGGAATTAAAGGGAAGATTTATAGAAGATTATTGCAACAATCAAGATCCATATTATCATGTCAAAGATTTAGAAAATCATGCATGTTGTTGAGCTAATATGTTGATGTACCATTCACGATCTAATCAAGTGTTCAATCCATTATCCTATTCAAGTTTCATGATCAAGATCTACACTCATTGAGACCAGTTCATGCTAGTTTTTAGATTTTCAATCCAAGGTTTCAACAAGGTTTGGTGAGTTGTAACATGCATTTTTTCATTCTTCAATCCTTCATATTATTTCATTTTAGTTTAAGGTTTAATTACCAAAATGATGTTTGACCAAGGTAAACCCCCATTCCCTAACAAAACAAAAAAATTCTCTCTTGATGTGTGTTTGTAGATCTAGGTGAATTAAATATTGAAGATCCTTTGAAGACAAAGTTGCAAAAGTTGTCAAGAAGTTGGCATCTTCATGAAAACTCACCTACAAGCCAAAATTTAGACTTTCAAACTTGAATAAATAGGAAGGAAGCTACAAAATATCATTAGAGGCTACAAAAGTATCAATCGAACCCTAGTAACAAGACTAAATCACCCTACTAGGTGTATGAGTCCTAATATACCCTTTCATCCATCTTTATGTAGATCCTGATCAGTCACAAGAAAATTTTAGATTCTGCCCAGGATCTTGTAGTAGGACTAAATCACCCAACTTGGTGTATTAGTCCTAGTGTGCTTCAAAAGGTAGATTTTTAGGGTTTTTAGACCTTATTTTGGCCTCTCCACTTCTTCAAGTACTTTTTTGTTTCATCTTGTTTATCAATATAATTTCATTCTTTCAAGTTTCTAGGGTTTGTGCATAAGTTTTTGTACTTCTCCTTTGAAACTTCATTCTAATGGTGAACCCCCATTTAATCACACAAGGAAACCACTAGTCCTTCCCTCAATTGAGTCACTTGGTTGAGGGATCTTGGTTTCCTAATGAACTAAAGAGTGAAATTGGTCTTAAGTTCCATCTCTCAAAAAGGTGGAACCCTATTTCCTTTTATTCAATGTGTAAGTGGTATTAATTTATATTTTGGTGAGCATTCTCATATAGTAGGTCTTGAATTGTTTTAACATACTATTTTAAGACCATGTTTGGGTCCATGATATTGTTTTATAGTTATTTTATAAGCTTCCTTAAGACTATATACATTGAAGACTTTGTATAGAGGAGGGATGTTTATTATGCAATTATTATAATGTTACTTGAATTATATCAAATTTAAGTAGATTATATGATTTATATTGATGTATTATTTTATAATATTGAAAGGGTTTCTACATTTATATTTTTTGTTATATGTATTTGTTGATTTCATATTATTGTTATAAATATTTATCCATGTTATATTTCATATTTAATGGTTAATAGCATGTATTTCCAATCAACTTAGCTATACATTTATAGTTTAAATTGATACATTTATTAGTACTATTCACTAGTTTATTCATCATTGCAAGGATCATATAGTTGTCACATAGTCAAAATAGTGCTTCTAGAGTAAACTCTAGAATGCTTGGTATTGATTCTAGATTGATTTTCAATTTGAAGTAATGTGGTAGAGTTAAATTATCACACTTTATTATAATCTACTAGAAATAACTTAAAAACCATGCAAAACAAGCATGCATTAGAAAGGAATTTTTATGGTTGATACAAGATTACTCTTACAAGCTAGATGATCTTATATTAGTTTTTAATATGTTTCACAGAGACATGTTCTCTTTGGTCAACTCTAAAAAAATTAGCTAACTGATCAAAGAGAATAGGTCTTAGTTGTGCAAATTCTCTAAGAATGATGTTATAGATGTAAATTCATTTTAGTGCATAAAAATTGAAGACTTCTTATAAGACAAATTAGATGCTCAATAATGTTTAATTGATAATTGAATGCATTTAAATGTGAGAATATATAAATAAATCATAGAAACATATGTTGAGTTTGATTGTGAGTAGGTTGACAACATGTGGGGGTGTGCCAAAATTTGAATATAAATTTTTAAAAAAATAGATTCAAGTGTATGGCTATGGGGTCAACCCCACATTTTTGAAAAATACTCAAGACACGAATATAGTCAAATCAAAGTGGTTGAAAGATACAAAGGGGGAAAAAATGAATGGTAATTGTGTGCCTATATGTATAGGGCATAAATAAATGTATGAAAATATTTGTATATAGGGGTAAGTGAAGACTAGGAAAATAGGCATCATTTTATACAAAATTATAATTGATATATAGACATATATTAAGGCATTCTTTAAAGATAGACATAAAATTGTGTAAAAAAATAATATGAGTATGCAAATTTCACAATTCAAATTAAATTTAAGGTTTGAGAGTTATTTTAACTATAGATTTTAATTTGATATTCTCAAGACAATACCAAGAGAACTATATATTGACCTAATTTCTTCAATATCTTATTTATTATAGTAATAGGTATTTTTAAAAATATGATACAACAATTCATTTTCATTTAATATATGTAAATATAAATAAATAGAAAAAATATTTGATCATAACTACTAGTAAATTATAAAATCAAATTCATTAGTGTCCCTTTCAAAATTTACAATGAAAACCTAATGTATAAATTACTTTATAATAAATAGTGTATTGTTATATTAAAATTCAAAATAATTTACATTAATTTACATAAAACAATTCCAATATAGACATTCTAAAACTTAATTGGAAAATCCAATTACAAAAAAAGACATTGTCTTAAGATATATAAAAAAAAAATTTAAAAAATTAATATAATTGTGCAAATTTCATCATTAAAATTAATTTTAAGGTTTGCTCATTGCGATATGATGATCATTGTGATCTTGTCAAGACAATACCAAAAGAATGATATGATGATCTAGTTTCTTTGACTTTATATCTACTATAATAATATAAATTTTAACAAATATGATACAACAAATCATTTTCATTTAATATATATAAATAAAAATAAATAAATAAATTATTTACCATAGCTATTATTAAATTATAGAATCAAATTCACGAATTTTACAATAAAAACCTAATTTTTTTTTTATAAAGAATGGTATACTTTTATATTAAAATTGAAAATATATTACATTAATTATAAAATCACATTCTAAAACTTAATTGGAAAATCCAATTATAAAAAAAAAGATCACACCCAAATCAAACATAATTCTTTTAAAAGAACACAAATTTGAGAACCAAATTTTGTGTAATTTCATAAGAGGTTCCTCCAATGCTCAGTTGAGAGTCTGACTGACTGAATTCCCGAAGGTTTGCCAGTGGGAAATATCCCACTCCTCACCCTGTTCATATTCAAAACGATACATTTCAGAACTCTCAATTCTATAGTAAAGTTAAACAAATTTCTTTCTAAGGTGGCCGTGGTTCGAGTCTCCCCAACAGATCTGGCATCAGCTAACTGTGTGTTTCAAAAAAACGTAAGTATAACCACACGTACCTTTGGTAACACGATAAAATTAGCCTGAAATCCAAATCCCTTCGTATGTGACAGCGAAAGGATCTCCAACTGCTCTGCTCTCAACAGCTCTATCACCTTCAGAAGCAGACTTGCTGGGCACGAAACCATTTTTGTCTGCACATTAATTATAATTTGAACTTTGCTGGGGATATCCTTACATTGCTCTAAGATCACATCGCCGTTGCGGTAAAGTAATGAGCTGCCTAAATTTAAAGACTCCTCGTGTGACTCGAACCTGCCACTTCCTCCTCCATTATTTGAGAAATTCAAGGGAGTACATTCGCCCAACCTTTCATTCTGCTGTTCCAGCTTCACAGCACGAAGTTTTAGTTCTCTCAAATAGCTTGTGGCATTTGCCAGTATTGAATGCTTATCTTTCTGCAAACAAGGACACAAAAAATCAGAAATAGAACAAATTCACATCATTAGAAATTCGTAGAGAAAAACATAAAATGACGTTATGGCAATATCAAACCCTGCAATTTCTAGGAAGAAGAGAGTAAAGATTCTGGAAATGCTCCTTTAATTTGATTCTCCTATTTCGCTCTGCAATCATGTGGTGAAATGCAGATTTGCCTCGTTTCTTGTTTTTTGCATTCAATTCTTGATTATTGTTGGCAGCAGGAGCAGGGGCAGGAGCCTCTGGACTCGATCCCTGGATCTTTAACTTTCTATCGTGATCCATTTTTCTCAGAAATCTGAAGCATTTTTTGTGCAGAGTCTCGGAGGAGACGAGATAATCTGCAACGGCATTTGAATGGACTTTAATATATGCGCTAAAGGCACTGTGCTGAGGCGGCGAAATACTATTTTCCGTGGAATTCCCCGACTGCTGAAAATTTTCGTCCATTAGGGCATCGTAAGGAGGAAACTTAAATTGGGCGCCGTCCAGTATAATGATTTCAGAAGCACTTTCTCTAATTTCTAAGAAAGATTCAATGGCGCTGTAGTCACCATTGTTCGGACTAAAATCGTCGGTTTCCATCAGGCCGATTGTATAGGGTTATATTTGGATTCCATCTTCAAACATATTTATGTAGAGATCTGCTCAACAAGGTCAGAGATTGTTGGTGATGTACGAACTGATTACGTCATTCCAACTTTAGATGCATCGTATTCTCCACGGGAAAAGGATAACAAAACAATCGACTGGAGAACTTGGACTTTTTTAAAACAGAAAAAATCGCGGAGGAAATATGCCCAACTTTGGAAAATAAACCCCTCTATGCATGTAGTTTAGTGATGATTCGCTAGAATGTTTGGCCCCGCACGATAAAGAAATGTTGAAGAAATGGTGCAGTCAATGTTTGAAAATAAAATACTAGGTAGGCAAAAGCGTTACTCTCACGGCATGCATTTTTCTTAATGGTACATTTTGCATTTTGTTTTTGCCCAATTTTGACTAAATGTGTTAATACAATTATATATAAACATGTGTCTCTTTCATAGGATAATTTTTTGTCAATTATTTACTATTTTCTAATGTTAATGACATATAAAATTACTATCTTTTGTTTGATCATTAAATTCAATGATGTTTAGGTAGAGTTACTGTTGTATTGAGTTTGAGTTTGAGTTTGAGTTTAAGTTTGATTCTTTTTATGTCTTTTTCTCATTTATTCATTTTTCCTTTAATAAAAATAGAAAGTTTTATTCAAACATAGTTAGACTAACTGTAATTTCAAAATGTCAAAGAAATCCAAAACAAAGTAGTGATAAACATTGCTAGTATAGTCTGCTCCAAAAATTACAGCATAGAAATTTGATACCAAGACAAGAGGCATGCCCATATATCATGTATAAGTGAAGATAAAACCAAACACAAGCAAGTGATAAGGCCAAAATCCCATGATGGTTCAAATCAAAATATTACTAATTAATAAGGAAAGAAATAGCATGAGAAAAGTGCCACTATAGTCATCATTGATTTTTCATGTGAAAAATACATTTAATCACATTAGTTATTGATACAACACTAATTGAGAAGTGCTACTACATAAAATGGTCGAGAAAAGTTACGAATACTCCCATCTTTAATGATTTATTGTTTATTCATGATAAAGAAACACAATTAGTTGAATGACCAGATAAAGCAAACAAATAAATATATAAACATAAATATTTAGAGGCGTTTTCTTTGGTAACACTCTTAATTGGTGCTGAATTCTTCCATCACATACAATGGTGTGACACATCATAGGAAGCACTTAACAAGTTAAAGGATTTGTATAATTCTCATTTAGAATTATAATTCATATAATAATAATTGAAATTAGTCATACTTCAGTTAAAAAATGTAATTTAAAGAGTCTAGCTTCATAAATCTAAGTAATGAAATATGTTAAAGCCATTATGAAAGGTGTCTCAACTTTACATCTCAATAATATTTATTTAATTATTTATTGTATTTGTAGACATCTAAATTTGGACACTTAATTTATCCAAATTCACCCCCTTTCATCTTATTTTTGTTAATTAAGTAATACTGCTATTATTTAATTAATATATTTAATTCTGCCAAATCCCTAAGGTATTTAATTAATAATTAAATACTTTACTCTTTTTCCTCCTTTTATCAAATAAATTAAATAAATAATACATTTATTTAATTCCTCACATGTCATTTTCATCTAATCCTAATCCATCTCCTAATTTCTTCATTAGGGATGTGCACATGCCTAATCCTTGATTAGGATGTGTCACATCCTCCAACTTTTGCAAGTTGGCTTCTAATCCTCATTTATCTTCTAATTATTGATTAATTAAGCCTAATCAGTACTTTGGTCAACTCTTCCCATCCCCCAAAGAATTTTTAATTCCTTTTTATTCCTCCAAGAATCCCCTTTTCCCATGCATCTTCTAGAACCTTTGACTTGTCACATCAAGTCACATGTGACAAATTCTCACCTTCTGGGAACATTGTCTTATCCATTAGATTCTTCCAATCATTGTGAATTTAAAATTCACTTTTATTCATCCAAAATTTTTTCCATCTCCCAATGTACTTGCAAGGTACTTGTCTTTCCTCCACCTCATGTACCTTTTGACCACTTCACTTACACCTCATCTCCTCTTAGCCACTTCACCATCCACATGTCAAGATGTGAGGGCTTGTGAGTTCTCAACTCACTATAGCCCTTCATCTTGACCTTGTTGGATGAATCTCAACCGTTGAATTCTCTAGAGAATTCAAATTCTCCTATAAATACCCCCCCTCAAGGGCATTTGGGGAACACTTTTGGATTTGAGCAACCTTATGCTGCCAATTTGCATTCTCAATCATTCACTATCATCTAGCCATCCATCCATTTTAATCATTTTGCATAAGTTGATCTTGCATTTAGCCACTCAAGAAGCCATCTAAGGAGCACACAAAATCGTCTCAATCAAGGGCCAACCAAGGAGTCTTCAACAGCAAGGAAGGTATAACCATTTGCATATTGTTTTATCTATTTTCCTTCTTGTTTTATCACTCTTTAGGCTAATCTTGAGGTGTCCTTAGTCTTTTATCATTCGCATTTTTAGTTATTTTGCACATTAGAGTAGGGTAAAATTCAAAGGTACATATTTCTGGCATGCCCAGTGGGACCCACAAATGGGTTCTTGCATTTAACCTTCGTTTTAGCTAAGAATTTTGTAGGAAAAGGTCACAGAAAGGTGGAAGCGCCCTCTGTTTTACTGCAAAAAGGTGGAAGCGCCCTCTGCTTTACCACAGAAAGGCGGAAGCGCCCTCTTTTTTACAGCAGAAAGGCGGAAGCGCCCTCCTTTTTACTGTAGAAAGGCGGAAGCACCCTTTGCTTTACCGTAGAAAGGTGGAAGCGCCCTCTGCTTTACTACAGAAAGGCAAAAGTGCCCCTTATCTGTTGCAGAAAGGCGGAAGCACCCTATATCTAACAATTTCATTTTCTTCTAACAGTTAGCTGTAGTTAGGTGTATACTTAGAAGTTTGTTTCTAACACTTTCTTGCAGTGGGGTGTACAACTTTCCTTTTTAAAAATCTGATAACATTTACTGCAGAAGGGCAGATACACCCTTTCATTTTGAAAGGTTCTTTTTCTCTAACTTTTTGCTGCAGAAAGGCGGAAGCGCCCCTGTTTTGCTACAAAAAGATGGAAGCGCCCCTGTTTTTGCGGTAGAAAGGCAGAAGCGCCCCCATTTTGCTGTAGAAAGGCGGAAGTGCCCTCTGCTTTACAGTAGAAAGGCGGAAGCGCCCCCATTTTGCTGCAGAAAGGCGGAAGCACCCTTGTTTTGCTGCAGAAAGGTGGAAGCACCCCAAAATAGCACAGTTTAGAAGGTAAAATAGTCATTTTAGCATTGTTGTTGCTCTCGCTTTTAGCTATTTTTAAGTAATAACCCTCTAACATTGTTTTGGCAAGGATATTGATATTTTTTGCTAATGTTTTGTAGCATATTATGGCATACTTGACAAAAAATGAAGGATAAGATAGCTAACGTTTGCTTGCAGGGCCATCTATTTGATCAAATTTTTGAAAAACTATCCTTGTTGTTTGCACATAGTCTAATTAGGGGGAAGTAACCTTTATTGCTTGTTGTGCTTGTCTATTATTGTGTCACCCAAGGGGGCATTAATTTGTTTTCACTTTCCCCTTGCACTTCGTGTGAGCCTTAGGAGTAGTTGGAAGTGGTTAATGTCTTCTTTTTAGTGGAACCTGCTTGGGAATTTCATCACCCCAAGGGATGATTCCAACCACGTGTACCGACGGGGTATATAAAGGGGGAGAACGAAAGTTATACCCCAATCCAGTCACGTCGTAATTGGTGGAGCATCAAAGCTAGGGTGATACCTAGATAGACGTGAAGAGTTGGTCCGAGCCTTTCAGTATCTCGCTGGGGTTCCTGACTCACGCTTGTGACGGGCTGGTATTCACGGTTGTGCCTCACGTATCGAGAGTATATCAAGGACTCCCTAGAAGCCTTGTGCATCCTAGATTAAGACCTTGCCTAGCCATACCCTTAACATTAATCATAGGATTGTATTTTCTTGTGAAAAAACCTATGAAATCATTGATAGTTTGGCCTTACTTTATCATTTTGAGTCCTTTCCATAGCCATTACCATCAAAACCAAGCTCTGTCTTACTGCAGAACGGCCGAAGCGCCCCTATTTTTACTACAGAAAGGTGGAAGCACCCCTGTTTTTGCTGTAGAAAGGTGGAAGCGCCCCTGTTTTGCTGTAAAAAGGTGGAAGCGCCCCTTGTTTTATTGTAGAGAGGCGGAAGCACCCCTGATTTACTATAGAAAGCTATCAACGCCCCTGATTTTTGTTGTAGAGGGGCGAATTTGCCCCCCTGAACACCCGAAATTGCCCCATTTGGATCCGTTTAGCCTCTAAACCATCATTTAACCATTCCCCAACCATTATCTCATCATCCCAAAACCTCCATTTGATCAGTTTAAACCTCCATCTTATCATTCCAAATATTTGTTTAACCATTCTAAATCCCCACTCATTCTTCGCAATCATCTTCAATCCACCCGTTCACTCTAATTTCTTCATATTCCATTCAAAATTCCCTACCATCACCTAGTGAACATCATAATTTTACCGTTTACATCACCAAACACCACTCATAACCAAACCACCTTAAACTTGTATTACAAAGTGGTTACCCAAATTGACCATAACACTTGAATTTGATTATTAGTCTTTAACTTCGACCCCAATCAATTTGCTTCCATCTTGAGGTGAATTCGGTGTCGTAAGCTATTATCCTCTGCCCAATCAATCCATTCTTATCTTAAGGTGGATTCGGTGTCGTAATCATCCTCTTAATCAATCAAAGGTCTAGGTCACTAAGGGTAACTTCCTTTGATCAAACTTAAGGTCTCTCTCACATCTTTCATTGTCGAATCATACCCATCCAATAATCCAAATCTATCAAAACCAATCATTCTATCAAATTGTCCAATCAATCAAATCACATCTGTTCAACCAATGCTATCCTACCGATCTTAATAATCCAATCCAATTCAATCAAAATCTAATCTTGCCAAATCTAAATCTGATCCCATCAAAATCAAAATCAATCCCATCGCATCATCCAATCATCCCAATCTGAACTTTAATCCAATCCTGATCTAAGCTTGACTTAAATCCTGATCTGAGCTTTAGTCCATCATCTTTGATCCATTTTATTTATCCTATCATCATCATGAATCCTCATCCTCCATCAATAGTAGTCAAGGGAAACCCTAATTACGTTGACGACAGTAACGAAAGTCTTGTCAATCAAGAGGTATACAACATAGATCCCCTTGACACTATCATATCCAGTAAGCTTTCTCCATCCACTTTCCAAAATCCAATTACTCCTATGAGCTATCACGTTATGTCTTCATCCATTCCTAATCATGCTCCTTATGCCACCTTTGACAATGGATATCCAATATCTTCTTCATCTCCATATTTGTCATGTCCTTCATCTACATCATCCTCTTATACAACATCTACATCCTCTTATCCTAATTTTCCATCCCAATACTCCTATTACAATTCCCCATCCATGTCCCCTTATCGTAATCCTCTTTCCCAATCTTCCCATACTAATCCTACATCCGCACCCTTTTACCTTAATCCCACATCCATGTCTCCTCATCCTAATCCATCATCCCAATACCTTTATTAAAATCCATCCCCCACATCCTCTTGTCCCACTACACCACCTATATCCTCTTGTCCTAATCCACAATCCATGTCCCCCTATCTTAATTCACCACTCCAATATCCTTACCTTAACCGTCCATCCAATCCTAGTCCTCCATCTAATCCTAGTCCTTCATCCAATCCCATTCATCCATCTACTCCTAGTCCTCCATCCAATCCTAATCCCCCATCTACTCATAGTCCTACATTCAATCCCATTCCTCCATCTAACCCTAGTCCACCAATCCATAATCCCTCATCCATTTCTACCACCCTAGCCAAGCCAACCATATGCAAGTCTCTCATTTCAAAAGTTCTCCAAGGACTCATTACAAAGAAGCCATCCCCAACTCCACATCTTGAAGTCATGGAACCATGCCATCTAGATCCATCATCCACGATCACTAGTGATGAGACCCTTCTCCATACCACACCTATTATTGATGTTACCACCCCTAGTACTGCTCAAACCATTGAAACCATTGAACACACTAAATCTATTGAACCCCCATCTCCTACTTCAAGAACCACCGAATCCATCAAGACACCCAATTCCAATCCACTCCCTCTACTCCTAGATCCACCCAAATCCAATCCACTCCTCCCACCCCTAGTAGCACCAAAACCCATTCCAATGAACCTCATAAATCTTCTATCCCTCCATCTTCCCCACTTGAAGAGTCCCAACAAGACTCTATTACCATGCCTCCTGCACACAATGAGTCATGCCAAGAGTCTAATCCAAAGCATGCCAACATATCCCCTTCTCCAGATCAAGATCCTACCATCCCATCTAGTCCACCTCAAGATCACAGTCCCCCATCCATTCCATCCCATGATCCCCTTGTCATTCAAGTTTCCACCGCTCTCCATCTCCATCTCCATCGCATGAGCCTACTACCACAAATCCAGATCCTATCATGGCCCCTACTCCCTCTCCTGATGTTGCTATCCCATCATCTCCTTCTCATGATCCCCCATCATCACCTAAAAATGCTATCCCCACATCGCTTGCATATCCGCTTGGTCCTCTCACATTCCTCCATGGTGGTCTCCTTGCAGAAGAGAAACAAAGCATATACACCAACCCTCCTCTTCCACCTAATAATGAACTCGCATCATTCTTCCAGAATAACACAAATCCTATAATGGATCGCATGCTCAAGAAAATGAACTATCAAGGAAAAGGTCTAGGCCTTCATGAGCAAGGTATTTTGGAGCCCATCCAAGTTAAAGAACAAATCTGTATGCAAGGTCTTGGACTTATTTCCCATGACCCACAATCTAAAGATGTTGGTACAACCTCTAGACGTCCTCAATGAGCCTTTTCCAAAAGAAATGTCAGCTCTTCCCATCGCTCCACCAGACCATATGCTGCCATCCCTCCTCCTCTATCGTATCACCTCAAAACAACCATCCATATTCCTCCTTCATCTGCTCCATCCATCTTGGGTCCTTACATCCCTCCATCCACCATATCCCATCTTTCATCTACTCCATCCATCTTGGGTTATTATGTCCCTCCACCCACTCCATTTACTTTGGGTCCATATATCCCAAAATCACCTCCTCCATCTCATCCTTTTATCCATCCAACGCCTATCCATGTCATCCATCATAAACATCCTAATCAGGGTCAACAAAGGCACATACCTAAACATCCTCCATCACTCCACATCATCCATCTCCTCACACCCATCCCATTGCTACTAAAAGCACTTTGGTTGTTAAAGAAAAATTGCATAAATCCAAACATCCACATGAATCTAAGGCTCCTCATGTCCCCTCCAAAAGACATGGTGAAGAGAAGAAAAATCTAAATATACATCAAATCCATAGGCCACAAAGGCCCACCAAAGCAAAGATAAAAACCATGTGGATCCCAAAGAAAAAAGATGCAATGCCATCACATGAAAAATCTATAAAAACATCCAAAGTCACTAATCCAAAAGTTAATCATACACCCCTTTCATCTCCTACGTCCGTTTTGGGTCCCTATGTCCCGAAATTCACCATTCCATCTCCTCCATTATCCCCACATTCTCCATCCTTTAATCATATTATCTTTTCACATCCACCACCACATGTGCCAATGTTGGTCTTGAACACATCTCCCCATCACATATCCACCCCATCATTCCATCCATACCCTTTGTAGCGTCCCATCCATTATCCCATGTATCTCCCCTCTCAAATCCCTCTAATTCATCCTCTTGCATAATCCATTTATCCTCATAAGGTTGTACCAACATCCAATAGTCGGTTCGAACATGGGCTCTTAATACCTCATATAGAACTTGATTCTTAAGTCCATCCATATCCTTATCGCATGTCTTCTAAATCCACTTATTTTCCTCCCTATCCTTATCCATCTCCTTTTGCATGATATCCAAAATACAAAAATCCAAAACAAAAGCCCAAAAGCATCAAAAGATCGCAATCAATTTCAAATGTCCTTTGCCATAGGATCAAGGGGATAGATGGGATTGATGAGGTCTGTTAGGAAGGATGCATCCTGTTGAGACCGATGATGGATACTAAGCTAAAAGATCAATATGACGCAGGATATTCAAAACTGATTGGATTTGTTGATACAAGTGGATCTTGTTTGTGACGAACTGGGTAAATAAGGGCATAGCTTGATGACACGACACAAGGAAGACAAGACATGGGACTGACACCCCTGAAAGACCTAGGGGCTCGGGGGCCAATCAAAGATTAGCTTTGCCTACATGAAAGCGCAGAGCCCTCTTAGTTCAGTGAAAGGTGGACGACTGGCCAAGATGGAGACCTTAATGGATGGTAAAGATAGGATGGACAAAAGGAGAAAGACCGATGATAGACGATAGAAGAGAATAGTGGACAATGAAGATCGATGATGGAGGCCCGGGGGCGAATCAAATGATTGACCTTGCCTACGTGAAAGCGTAGGGGCCACGTAGTTCGACAAGACCAAAGACAAACAATGGATAAAGGATGATAAGATGATAGGCTAAGTGGATAAAAAGATGGGACCAATACGACAAGATAGGATAGACCTGTTGGATTGGATAGGATGATGACGATTAGATAAAGCTCAGAGATGGGATAGTTATCCAAAGCATTAAAAGGACTTGGGAGGATGATATGATAGATAGATGAGTGATGAAAAGTGATAAGGGATTGGAAAAATGTGCAAGAGAAGCAAGGGTGATGACGATGAAATAAATGGCATTGGGTTGCATGGGGGGAGGCCTATAGCTAGATACCAATGACAAGGGATTGTGAGATGGGATGAGGATAAAGATGGAAGAATGGATAAAGATATAGGGATGGGGGATGGGAGGGATTTTTTTTGGATGGATAGGAATATAAGGATTGGGAGATGAAAGGATGTTAGGATAGATAGATAGGAAGATAAGGATGGGGGGATGGAAGGAATGATATGATAGATGGATAGGGATATAAGGATTGGGAGATGAAAGGGATGCTAGGATAGATGGATATGGAGATAAGGATGGGGAGATGGAAGGGATGCTATGATAGATGGATAGAGATATGAAGGGATGTTATGATAGATGATGTCTCCAAGGACTATGTCACAAAGGAAGTAGATGCCCCCACTCTAGATATGTCATATATGAGGAGGCATGAGGGATGGAAGACAAGTGGATGGGAAAATAAAGGAGATAACTAGATGAGGATAGGATGGGTGACTAAGGAATATGATAGAGCATGGATGAAGGGAATGTATACCAAGAGGTGTCCAAAGCATGCATAGATAGGTGCCCCTATTTTGATCAAGATCACAAGAAGAATGGAGGGATGGGAGATAAATGGGATATGATGGTAGGATGCGGAAGATAGGTGAGATGGGGGATTTATGAAGAAGACGGATATGAAAGACGGGTGCATAGCTGGAAGCATAGCGGATGTAGGGGAATGCATATCGAGTTGCCCCCAAGTGCAGATGGGGATTTACGATGACCTCTATTTGCCAGGTTTTCATCACGGTATCTATCCAAACTTGTTTGCCAAGTTTTCACCCATTGACGAATTATTTCTCTTTACTATTTTATTTTTTTGAATTTGTTTCTGGATTGTTTTTGACTTTTTTGACTTTTTATGAATTTTTGTACTTTTTTGAATTTTTTAATAGTAGGGGGATGAAAATGGATAAGGATATGGATATGGATGAAGGACTCAAGCATCAAGTTAAATACATGATAAGGATATAAAAATGTGCAAAATTGATTTTTTATTTTTACCGCCCTACTGCAGCGGCGGCACCACCTGGCCGCAGCTAGGCAGTAATCCGGCCGGGCCGGTACCGCCTCAATCGGTGGCACCGCCGGCCAGTCGTGGAACCGCCGGCTCCGCCTCCAAGTCGGCAGCCCCCGGCGCGCAAATGCCGCCGCACCGCCTTCAACCGGCAGCACCGCCTCGACCGGGTGACACCGCCCACCGGTAGCTGCACGCCTCAGCTGGCGGCGGGGCCCTAGGTAGGGGCGGCTACGCCCCGCCCTATTTTTCCTCCCCCCGATTTTCCACTATTTTTGGCCTTTTTTTATATAAACTAATCTCGACCCATTTTCTAATTTCCCCCTGCCATCAAAACCCATGTGTTGAAATTTTCAAAATTAATTTTTGATTTTTACACCGAAACTTTCGGAGGCCATAACTTTTTACTCGGGTGTCCGTTTAAGCTGAAATTTGACGGGTGGTTGCGTTATGAGATAACAAGTGGATTGCCAACCAATTTCATTGAAAGCTGGTGGAACTTGTTGTGCCACATTTTTGGGGCCTCAAACTTTCATCTTGACCTTCAAAATCCCAATTTAGTGTTTTTTTTCCAGCATTTAAAAAAAATGTTCACTCATAACCTGAAATGCATATCTCGAATTTGGGATTTTAGTTGGCAATTTATCCTATCTCAATATTGGGTATTTCTTGAAAAACATTTGGACTCCCAAAAGTATATCTGTGAAGTTTCCTAAAATGGCAAAATTTGACAATTTTTGAAAATTGCCAAATCAGGAAAAATCTAATTGTCAACACCTTACGCCCTCTAAACCTCAGAACTCGGTGTAGAATCAATCTAATCATTTCCTTCAATCATTCTAGTCTTCAATCCAATCCTCATCTGAGCTTTAATCTTATCCCAACCTGAGCTTAACCAAACCCCTAATCTGAGCTTTAAGTCTATCTGCAGTCCAAATCTTTGGATATCAAACCAAATCTTAAGATCCTTCTCTCCATCTCACATATCAATCTTCTCCTTATCTGTTCAATCTCGTACAAATCACCTAATCAAATCCTTGGTCTTGTCCCTAGTCTCGTTACCAGCCTTGACCCATCATCATCATCATCCATTAGTATCCTTCCCTATCCCTTTGGTGTTGTTTTGGGATGTATCCTTCCCTCATCAACAACACTTTCATCATCATCATCCGAAGGTATTCTTCCCTATCCTTTAGTGGTGTTTTGGGATGTATCCTTCCCTCATCAATACCACTTAGTGGGATGTATCCTTCCCTATCCTCGTGTTGTTTCGGGATCCTTCACTCCCTCATTGACAACACTACATCCATCATCAACCCATTTTGGCTTGTACCTTGACTGGGGCAACATCACCTTTTGTCCTAAAATCCATTTATGCTTCATCCATCTCCTATCACTTCTCCTTCCCTCTTGTCCATCACTTCGCATCATCTCCCTCATCTCATCTATTTCAAGAGCACACCCGTCTTCTCTTCAACCCGCATGTCCTCTCGAGGGGGCATCCTTCATCCCTAATTCTCATCATCTTTTTTCCTTCCTAATCATTCAAAGGAATGACTGGGGCATCTTTCCCAATCTAACCATCTTCTTCTAGGTTCTATGTTTTAATGATATTTGAAATGATGCTACTTCATAACACCATCTCAAAGAGGGGCAAAATGTAGACATCTAAATTTGGACACTTAATTTATCCAAATTCATCCCCTTTCATCTTATTTTCGTTAATTAAGTAATACTGCTATTATTTAATTAATATCTTTAATTCTACCAAATCCCTAAGGTATTTAATTAATAATTCAATACTTTACTCTTTCTCCTCCTTTCATCAAATAAATTAAATAAATAATACATTTATTTAATTCCTCACATGTCATTTTCATCTAATCCTAATCCATCTCCTAATTTCTTCATTAGGGATGTGCACATGCCTAATCCTTGATTAGTATGTGTCACATCCTCCAACTTTTGCAAGTTGGCTTCTAATCCTCATTTATCTTCTAATTACTGATTAATTAAGCCTAATCAGTACTTTGGTCAACTCTTCCCATCCCCTAAGGAATTTTTAATTCCTTTTTATTCCTCCAAGAATCTATTTTTCCCATGCATCTTCTAGAACCTTTGACTTGCCACATCAAGTCACATGTGACAAATTCCCACCTTTTGGGAACATTGTCTTATCCACTAGATTCTTCCAATCATTGTGAATTTAAAATTCACTTTTATTCACCCAAGATTCTTCCCATCTCCCAATGTACTTGCAAGGTACTTTTCCTTTCTCCACCTCATGTACCTTTTGACCACTTCACTTACACCTCATCTCCTCTTAGCCACTTCACATTCCACATGTCAAAATGTGAGGGCTTGTGAGTTCTCAACTCACCATAGCCCTTCATCTTGACCTTGTTGGATGAATCTCAACCATTGAATTCTCTAGAGAATTCAAATTCTTCTATAAATACCCCCTCCTCAAGGGCATTTTCAAGACTTTTTCATTTGGAGCAACCTTATGCTATCAATTTGCATTCTCAAGTATTCAATATCATTTAGCCATCCACTTTGATCATCTTGCATATTCAATCTTGCATTTAGTCACTCAAGAAGCCATCTAAAGAGCACAAAAATTCATCTAAATCAAGGGCCAACCAAGGAGTCTTCAACAGCAAGGAAGGTATAATCATTTGCATCTCATTTCATCTATTTTCCTTCTTGTTTTATCACTCTTTAGGCTAATCATTGAAGTGTTCTTAGTATTTTTCCACTTGCATTTTTAGTTATTTTGCACATTAGAGTAGGGTAAAATTCCAAGGTACACAGTATTTATTTATTATTTTGTACTCACATGGGATAGAGGGTGTCCCACTTTGAGGTGATAGTTTTGATCACATGTTGGATGCTTTTTAATGTGTGCAAGATGTTGCAATAGCATCTATGTCATATTGACATTCTAAGATGCAGGGGGTTACTTATGATAAACTTTATAATGCATGTCAGAGAATTATTATGTAGAGTCACATAATAGACTTGATTTTTGACTAACTTTATGGTCCATGTTATGAATTTTCATAAAACACATGTGTGGATGTGGATAATGAAGTGAAAATGAACCACCCAAACTGATGAGTTGTTTATGATAATGATAATGTAAGAGGGTCTTTAAATATTACAATTTTGACTCATCCTAGTTGATTTGGGAGTTGCAATATCTTATTAATATTTGAGTGTTGTTTTTAGAGTGACATTCTCCCATAGTGTGAAAAAAATCTATTGGAGAAATAAGAAAGATGCATGCTAAAAAAATAAGTAGTATAAACTTATAATAGAGAAAACAAGGCAATCAATGTGTAAACTCAATGGAAAATAAGTAGTAACTTGTTGATGCATGGATGCGTTATTTGATGTGGATAAAGGATTGATTAATAGAGAATGTATATATTTCATGAATATATTCCCAATCTGGAAGCATGTACATATGATCTTTGAAACAATGTTCCACATATGGAAAGTATCTTTGGAATGAGGGTTTTTATAGAAATTTAGCTCTTGACATGGATGGTTGATATCATGTATTAGATTGGATAGATACAATTATTTTGCATGTGAGGAGGGATGAAAGGATTCTAATGGAAGGATATGATGTAATCAAGTATATAAAGAGATAAAATCACTTTATTTTACATGAGGAAAGGACATACAAGCAAGTGGAGGATTGTGAAGAATGCATTTAGATGGTCAAGGTTGAACTTGTATCCAAGGATATGATGTATTCATGTATATTCCTAAAAGGATTTTAAGTGGATGGTTATGATTGAAATTGAATCAAGGGTGGAGATGTTTATAAAGGATTGAGTTTTGGGTATTAGTGTTGAAGTAGAAATGATTTATCATTTAATTTTTAAATGAGTAGAGGAATATGCATTACCTAATAAATTAGATAAGCATATATCTAATTAATTAGTTGATGAATGTTAAGATAATTAATTAAATATGATTAATTTAATAATGAACAAAGTTATTTTTATTAAATAAATATGGTTTTTTAATCAATCGTTAGAGAAATCTTGGTCTAATTAACTAATTATTAAATATTTGATATAGGATTAAATATGGAGATTGATTCAAGCTTGAAATTGTTATGATAACATACATAAGTGGATTTTAAATATCTATATTTTACCCCATTTTGAGATAGACTTGTGAGTAAGAGAAGTGATTTTATTAATGAAGATACGTATAGATGCTTGATGACATAGAACTAGTGGTAAGGTGTTCCGATAATTTAGAGGGAACACTATTATAAATTAGGCTAAGGATGTCATCTAAAGAAAATAGATGGGTTTACAAGATTTGGGTCATCACTCAAAAGGAGAAATAGGTCTTAAGGAATGAAAAATTTAGTGAATGGGTTTAAATAGAAAAAGGAAAGGTGTGGTGAGGAAATGGTTAGATTCATGAAGGTTGGGATTTATAAATATTTTTGAAATGATGTTAGTAAAGGGGTATACATATAGATAATTTTGTATGTGTGTGTTTATATATTAAAATATTATAAATCTTTAAATAGAGAGAAAGAGGGGATATTATATATTAATGTGTAAATTATATGAATAAATTTACAAGAATATTATAAAAATATAAATCTACATAGATGATTTAACATTTTTGTTTTCATATTTATTTCATATAAAATAGATTCCATAAATATTCATTAGCTTGGTGCGATTATGAATAGTTTTATAACTGAAAAATAGATTCTTATTATGATAAAATAAATTCAAGTGTAAACATAATTTAGAAATTTTCAAGGCTATTTCTTATATTAGAAATATAATTTGAAAAATATTGATTAAATAAAATAAATTTATATTTAAAAAATCACTTTGCACCTCCTCTACATATTATATGCTACCATATATAAAAAGGGATAGAAAATAATTTATTTTAATATATTTATTATATAATCTTTAAAAAATTTAACTTATTATGATTAGAAAATTTGAAATTAAGGGTTAGATAAGATTAAATACTATATATAAATACAAAAATCTCAACATATAAATATATTCCCTCCTATTTATTGATTAATTACAACCATGGGGGTTGCTCCCTTTGATGTTATCAATTTTTTTTATATTGTAAAGTTCAACTTAAATCCTTATGGAGTAACAAGGCGATATAAGGCTAGTCCTACAATAAAAAATCATAGGCATCTAAAGCATGAGATAGTTGACTATACCTTCTTATCTTTGACAACACAAATACATTAACATACCCTTAGACTCTAGGCAAGTAACAAAAAAATGGAGACACTAAGCACTACCTACAAGTTTATGAAATAAAGAAGTAACATTACACGATACTTATATAGCTAGAGGAGATTTCATCAAATTTTTGAAGAGATTCATCAACCATTCCACCCCCTCCATAGGCACTAGCCCCAAAACCTTCTTAAAAAACTCTACACCTTTAGAATATTTCCTTCTATACAAAATGCTTGAAGTAGGATGAGAGGAGATGACAAAAGGGTGTCATTCCTCCAAATCCACTATGTAAGGATTCTAAGAAAGTTGGTTGGAAGATGGACACCATTAGCATAGTAAGAAATTTCCAACACCTTCAATAAACCTCCTAAAAAATGTTTCTTTATGATCTCCACAATGATCTTTACTACATCCTTAGGCTCACCTAAACCCAACAATCTAGCCACAATCATGGATTCTATGTTAGAATTGACACTATTTTATGCTCAATAGATAGGAAATTTTCATCAAGTAACCACTATATTGCAATTAAAATCACACCACTTCAAGTCTTGAAAACACTCTACAAGGATTTCTTAGTCACCATACTAATTAAATTCATTTACTGCTAAGAACAAAAAGCAAATGGAGGTCTCCATTACCTTCAAAATAACTTATTCCAATACAAAGGTCCATACTAAAAAATAAATGCAACCCAAGTAAATTTGTACACCTAAAGCAAACTAAAGGAGAAGCAACATGCATTATCTTTATTTCACTTCACTTGAACTAGTGCACTCTCCTTAATCATTTCCCCCCACACAATACAACTTTATGATTGTCTTGATCAAATGCACTTACTTTCCACCTCCACAAAATTATAAGAATACAAAGGAGTATAATCTACTAATGGAATATCAATAACTAGCTCCTTGACACAATGCATATCCAAGTTTCCTAAATGATCAACTTCCGTTAGTTAAGTGTAGATCCTTCAAAATTCTCCAAAAGGGGATGAAAAATGTACAAAAGGGATTTGAGCTTCCACTTGGGGAAATCTTTGGACCTAATTGCATTGATGAGAATGGTCAAATTACCCTCAATAGACAAATTTTTATATTCATCTTGGAACACATGAGTAAGCCTAAGAAAATAGCCCAAAACTTAGCCTCATTATTAGTTCCCATCTTGGGTCTTTTGGAAGTAGAGCACAAAACCTTCCTAGTCTATTTGCATATTACATAACAAACTCTAGATATGCTTGAATTTTCTTTAGGTGCCCCATCAAAATTTAATTTGAACCATCTTATTAGAGGAGACAATCACCTTGCCTCTTGGCACTTTTTTGGGTCTCAAATCCCCTAGCCCCATTAATAGGAAAGCTTTTCCTCTCTTTAATATATATAATTCTTTATAAACATAATAGATAAATTCTATAAAACATGGCAAATGAGATTTAATTCATGTTAATTGATGGTTTTATATCAAAAAAATATTTTAATAACTCTTAGGTTATACACATAAAATAGTTATATATTTTGAGGAAAAATCTATGTGAAAGATGTCAAGAGATATCCTTTCTTATATCTCTAATGTATACTGAAATATTTTAATTTTTTTTATTAAACTATTAAGAAATTACAAAATTAAACATTAAAAAGAAGAGCATTAAAAACTTAAGATTATATATATATATGAAATAGGATCTAGAACAAGAATAAATATATTATTGTAGATATTTAATATATAAAATTAAATATATTTAATTTAATTTTGAAGTAAAATTTTACTACATTGAAAGATTTTTTATATATTATCTGTAAGATTTAACAATCAATATGTTTTAATATAATCTTGATATTAAATAATAATAATATTTAATTATATTTAAGTGTTAATATTACTTGTTAGTAAAATAATATAAATTATAAAAAAATTATTATATTTATGTTTATTTATGATATTTAAATCTTAATTTTATATTTAGATATAAATAAAAAATAATAAATTTAAATATTATATTAAAATATTTATTTTTTGAATATGCAAATGAAAATATTAATGCCTTAATTTGTTAATTTTCGGCCACGTGAATTGCTGGGGTGAATTTTGGTGAATTTTCCTAGAGCCCTAAAAAAATACTTAGATAACTCTTACAGTAATTTAGATTTTTTAATTTTTAAATCTATATAAAAGATGTCAAGAAATATCCTTTCTTATATCTTTTTCAAAAAATCGTACTCATGAAAATCAAATATTAAAAAATGTTTATTTTAAAACATTTATTTCTGGATGAATAATACTACAATATTAAAAAAATTAAAATAACTACTATATTACTCAAAACTTTCTATTCATATCCAGGTGCAATTTACAAGTGTCCTTTTGATTTGAAACATTTCCGAGTAAATCGTCCGTTCTATGAAAAATGAACTAGACTGGCTTCCAAAAGGAAATTCCGATTACACTCTAGAATCTTCCACTCCTTTACTTCGTCCAATGCTCAGTTGAGAGTCCGAGTGACTAAACTTCCTAGTGTTTGCCACTGGGAAACATCCCAATCGTCACCCTGTTCATATTCAAAATAACACGTTTTAATTAGCCAATGGAAAAAAAAATCTTTTACTAATTTCAAGATTCTCAGCTGAAGCATTTGTTTCAAAACGACACGTAAGAACACACGTACCTTTGGTAATACAAGAAAAGTAGCCTGAAATGCAAATCCCTTTTCATGTGAAACAGAAAGGATCTCCAATTGTTCTGCTCTCAACAGCTCTATCACTCTGAGAAGCAGAGTTGCTGAGCAAGAAACCATTTTCAGCTGCACATTAATTATAATTTTAACTTGGCAGGGGATGTCATTGCATTGCTCCAAAATCACATTGAGTTGCTGTGTGAATTGAAAGGGTTGTCGTGGGAGTCGAACCCGGCACTTCCTCCTTCGCTATTTGAGAAATTCCTCTGAATCGACTCGTCGACGCTTTCACTCTGTTGTTCCAGCTCACAAACGCGAAGCTTTAGATATCTCAAATAGCTTGTGGCATTCGCCAATATTGAATGCTTATCTTTCTGCAAACAAGGACATCAAAGGTCAGAAACGGAAGCTTTTTGTTTTTCTTCACCAGATTTGCTTGCAGTGCCGAAAGTGAATAAGCGGTTAAACAAATTTCCTAAATTTATTAAGTTGCAGTTCTACAGGTCAACTAAATCCGAACAAACAGCACAATTACTGTACTGTATAACATTTTAACACATTTTCAGAAGATTTAACTACAACTTCATAAAATTTCTATTAAAAGGAGAGTAAAGATTCTGGAAATATCATAACTCGCAATTTCTAGGAAGCAGAGAGTAGAGATTCTGGAAATATCATACCTCGCAATTTCTAGGAAGAAGAGAGTACAGATTCTGGAAATATCATACCTCGGAATTTCTGAGAAGAAGAAAGTAAAGATTGTGGAAATATCATACCTTGCAATTTCTAGGAAGAAGAGAGTAAAGATTCTGGAAACGCTCGTTCAATTTGAGTCTCCTATTGCGCTCTTTAATCATGTGGTGAAATGCCGATTTGGCTTGATTCTTCTTTTTCTTTTCATTTACCTCTTTATCATTGTTGAGAGCAGGAGCCGTTGGACGGGATCTCTGGACCTCTGCCTTTCTATCTTCTTTCATTTTTCTCAGAAATGTGAAACATCTTTTGTGCAGAGCCTGGCAGGATATGGAAGAATCTGCAGCGGCGTTTGAATGAGCTTTTGTGTACGCGCTGAAGGCACCATGCTGCGGTTCCAACATTCTATTTTGGACGGAATTTTCCTGCGCCTGATAAAATCCGGCCATCGTGGCATCAGAAAAAGAAATATCAAATTGGGCGTCGTCCAGTACAATGATTTCAGGAGAACCATTGCCGAAATCAGTCTCGGTAATCTGTAAAAGAGATTAAATGGCGCTGCAGGCATCAATGTTCTCACTGAAATCGTACGGGTCCATGGCCTGACGTTTTAGTTTACACTGGTATTAGATCTTGATCATTTTTAAAGAGATCCGCTGAAGAAAAGTAGAGATTCCGTTGCTTGATGATCTTGTTGGTCATGTGACAAGTTGCATAACTCAACTAGGATTGTCTAAACAAGTCAAAGATGAATGCGTGGTTGAATTGTACAACGAAAACTAATCACATTTTTTTCGTTCACAAACCACCTATTTTGTTATGTTCAACTTGTACGAATTCATTTCGTAATCTACTTTTTGTGTTAAATTCATTCATTTTGTCTGAATGCACTTTTGTTTAATTTTCAGAGCGCTTGATAGACGCTGCCCACCATTCGATGGGAACACAAATTTGTGTTGGTGCGTAACTTCTTTGTACCTTAAAGGGTAAGAAATGCTTACGTAATAACCTATCAATAAGGTTCCGATTTTCTTTACGGCTTTTCTATGGTTTGGTTTTTGTTAAAAATCTTACACATATTCTAGACAAAAAAATAACGCATTTAGTAAGCGTTTTACGCGTCAAATTTCAATCAAATTATGCATTCATTACTTTTCAAGTTAAAACATAGTATCTTTTTATAGAGAACAATAAGTGTAAAATTTTGTGGAAAAAATAAACATAAAACAAAATTAATTTTAATAATTTTTTAAAGAATAAGTGTTTGAATTATCATTTATAAAATAATATTATACATCCATAAAAAAGGTGGGAGGACAAAAATTCCTAAAATTCATATAGGATTATAGTCTAAACCATAATCCATAAAACATAGAAATAAATACAATGCGACTAGATAGGTAAAACAATAGTAGAGGATTGAAGAGGAGGAAGTTAGTCAATTGGTTTTCTCTATATATCAGTAGGGTCTAGAATGTCTACAAGAGGGTTTGACACATCATCATCTTTATCTTTCTTTTTCTTCTTCTACAATGCGGGCTGATGAAATAGTGAGAACTAGTTGAGGAAATTTTCTAGAATCAAACTACTAGAAGTGTCAATAGTAGGACATCTAGGGGTTTCTTTTTTGAGTGTGGGGAGTTGCAGCATCAAAGAGCATACCACAACCAACCTTGTTGAAAATGGTCTCTTCTAGCAACTAGGGGAGAAGTTTAGGAGAAAGTCTCCTAGATACCTTGAGTATAAAGACTCCTATTAAATTTAAGACAAAAATATGTATTTTATTTGTAATGTGGGAAATTTGACTCTAACAAAAGGAAAGCTTGGTTCCTTTGAGAGTAAATTTTACTAATCGCATTCAAATAAAATTAACTAGGTAAAAATCTTGAACAAAAATAAACTGGTGAAAGTATCTAAAAATAGAAAAATAATTAAAATTTCATAACTATAGAAATAAAAAATGCAAATGATAAGGAACTTGTAGTTTAAATTTGGAGGTCTTTGCCTCAAACACTAGCAAGTCACATAGACATCTTTGTGTTGTGTTGTCATCTTATACCAACTACATTAGAAACTGTCATAATGCATGATCCGAGTTCCAAAATCCACCTAACTTGCGCACACAACAAGATGAAAAAAATGTTTGGGACTATTTGGGGATTTGCCTTAGTCAAATCCTTGCTTTGGTGTTTTCATGTCCATAGCAGCCAAGATGGATAGATAAAAGATAAATAGTGTGTGTTCTTATTGTTCTTATTCTAATTTTGTCTAGAAATAAGAATAGTGATAAAAATGAGATATTAAGAGAATGTGATAATCCTAAGGTACTTGAGGAAACAACATAGAACAAAATAATATTACATGCAAGGCTCAAGGAAGCCAAAGAGGACAAGAGAGATGTGAGAGAATGTTGTGGCAAGAAGTAACAAACTATAAAGAGTTGTGTGTGATTTTGAGAGTGCAAGAGAGCCAAGAGAGGGAGAGAGAGTTGAAAAACTAAAATATTCCATTCAAAAATGAGAAGAGGAGGGAAGAGGAAGATGTAGATGAACTATTACGATTTTTTTGAGGTGTTTTCAATGACTTGGGAAGTTGACAAGTGGAAAAATGTTTAGAATTATCCTTTGAATGAAAAATGTCATGAGATGCTAGCACTATGCATGGATGTTCACACTAAGTACTAGATTCCAAAAGAAATATGCTAAAAAATGATAGGAGACAAGAAAAACATTAGGGAAACACAAATATGATATTAATAAGTGACCCTAAAAAAGAAGGTCTAAGCACTCTCAAAGGGAAAAAGGTTGATGTAGGGGCTATATAAAAAATCTACAAAAATACCAAGAAAAATGAACACCAAAGTAGAGACAAAATATAGGTGAAATTGCAAGGGTATGAAATTTACAACACTATACTGTTATATAAGTATTGATCTTTTAATGAATTAAAATAAGTATTAAGAGTTATATTTAAAGTCTCAAATCAATGTCTTATTTCTTAAGTTATATTTTTTTTGTATTAAAAATAGAAGTCTTAAATATCAATTTATTTTATTGTATTTGAAATACCTGTGACTATATTTTCTAAATATTTAGTATTTAAATTAAATATTTATTAACATAATTTAAAAAAAAAAAAAAGAGTGAAAATAAAGTCCAAGTCACAATTTTTCTTTTTTTTTTAAAAAAAAATTGCATTTAAACCTTGGTTGAAATTCAATCTACAAATATAAGAGACAAATCCATGATTCAAACATAATAATCTATTACCTAGGTCAAAACAACATTTACAAATATAAACCTTGTTTAGAATTATACATGCAATTTTGAGCATTGAAATTCCTAAAATCAAGTCTAATATTGGGACATGCAGTGTGGAAAAAAGTAACCCTTTTTCATGCTTAGTTTGGGAATTAACATTTAACAATAAAATGGACTTAATTGTGCCTTATTTAGGGTGTTGTAAAGTGTTTTTATTACACTTTCACACTAATCTAGGTATTAATTAATTAATTGAAGTTAGTTAGAGCTTAATTAGCCCCTTTAATTGAAATATAAGCCTTAATAATTGCATTTTTCAAGGATATATCCTGACACCCATTAATGATATTGCATAAAATTTAATTTGGAAAAGTTGGAGTCCTAGAAAACTATGCTATGACCCATTCACCACTTTGGGTGAATGGGTCCTCCTAACCTAGGACACCCCTTTTTGGCATATTTGAGATGGGTTTTTGATGTTATTTTATCTCCCCGAAGCTTGGTCCTAGAAAATTATGCTAGGACCCATTCACCCAAGGTAGTGAATGGGTCTTCCTTACTTAGCACACCCTTTTTTGAATTTATTTGTGGTAGTATTTTAATGATTTTGAATCCTGGATCTAATTTCAGCTTGGATTATTTGCATTTTGGGTTAATTCTTAAGTTTAATATAAATAAGAGGTCATTTCACTATATTTCATCCTAAGACTTTCAAGCAATCTAAGAATTAATATGCAAGCATCCTTAGAGAAATTTAATGAGAATTAGAGCACTTCAAGAGTATTTCAAAGGAATTCAAAGGTAGATTATTGAAGTTTTATTGCAACAATTCAAGGTCATATCATCATGTGAAAGGCATAGTCCATCAAACATATTGTTGAGCTAGTGTGTTGATGTAGTATTGAAGATCCATTTGTAAGAATTGTTTCACATCTAATTCAAGATCAAGATCTACATTCTACATGACAACTTCATGTTAGTTTTCAAATTTACATTCCAGGACATCCCCCAAGGTATCATCATTTCATGTTTCATGTTTCATGTCCTTATTTCATTATTTCATCACAAAGTTTAATTACCTAAAAGGGGTTTGACCAAGGAAAACACCTATCCTATAACAATCAACAAGTTTTTCTCATCTTTGATGTCTATTTGTAGGTTCATAAGTTAAAGATCAAGTGGAGAACAAGATTGAAGTGAAAATGTCAAAGTTGTTAAGTTGCAAAGTTGTCATCCATATTGTAGGAACACAAAAAAAGACTACAAGATTTGTTTCAGATTTTTGTGAACTGAGCACCGAGGAGCTAGAAGTGTAGACATCAAGGAGTAGAACCCAAAAGTCAATTTTCAAAATCTCTAACATGGACCTATTCGCCACTTGGGGCGAATGAGTCCTTAGTGACCTAAAAACAACACTCTTGCATCAAGGTACACATTGATTTAACCTCTCAAAACTTCCCTCATTGTTGCTATAATAGTTAGGAGTCATTTCTAATTGTTATTTATGCATTTTAGCCCTCATAATTGAGTGAAACATCCCTAGAAAAATATTGTGAAATATCCCTAGAAAAACATTGTGGCTCGTCATCTTGTTAATTCACCTTGATGAACCATATTTTTCTATGTTTTAGGACAAATCTAATTAAATCTTAAGTAGTCATTACACATTGAATTAAGTGAAAAATAATTAAAAATTAAATCCTAGACCTTTTTGTATGAAAGGAAAACATTCTAGGTTATTTAGTCATCTAGGAACCATTTAGAAAGAAGGAAGAACACACATTGCAAAATTACAATAAAATAAATAAGAAAAATATAATGTTAAAAGGTACATTTAGAAGAGTAGGTATAAGCATTGAATTTTGATTGGTGTGTCTACAAGAATGTTCCAAATCTTAAATTTGATAAAATGGTTTGACTTATCCAAAAGTTGGGAATCTATTTGCCTTCCTCTTATGGATAGTAAATATATAGCTTCTCTTTACAATGAAAATGTCCAAACTATTGCATGTGAAAATATATTTAATGGGATTTCATCTAATAGATTCAAGGACCTAACTTCCAAGTCAAAAACTACACCTTAGAGTGCAATCCCTAAGGTCAGACCCCTTTTTCTTCATTTCATGAACTATAGTTTCAACCTATGAAGCCACTATACTAAGATATCACTTTAGTCACTAATCTTTAACAAATATTGATTCTAAGGAACATATGTCACTTCATCTATATTAATAATAGTCTAGCTATCAAATACAACATCAACTAATCAGTTTACAAAGACCCTTTACTAAGAAATCACTTGTTTATTAATACCTAACAAATATTTATTCTAAGAAACAAACACAACTTCAACATACTCATCACAATTGTCTCCAATAAGAATCTAACTTGAAGTTTAGCTCAACCCTAACATTAGTAATTTTGACAAGCCCAAACTAATCAATTTACAAAGACTCTTTACTAAGAAATCATGTGTTTATCAATATCTAACAAATATTTATTCTAAGAAACAAACTCAAATTCAATATACTAGTCACAACTGTCTCTAATAAGAATCTAACTTGAAGTCTAACTCAACCCTAACATTAGTAATTTTCACAAGCCGAAACTAATCAATTTACAAACACTCTTTACTAAGAAATCATTTGTTTATCAGTACCTAACAAATATTTATTCTAAGAAGCAAACTCAACTTCAACATACTAGTGACAATTGTATCCGATAAGAATCTAACTCTAAGCTTAACTCAACTCTAACATTAACTATTTTCACAAACCCAATAAAACCGACGTATATTAAGCTTGTAAGAAAATGAATCTACCCCTATTATCTCTTAAATTTCACAAGTGTTATCAGACTTAACATCAAAATCGCTTTCTTTATGTAGTTAGAGGACAATGATGGTTCACCTAGTATATGGTAGATCGAGATTGCCGGACTTATGCCCAGAATAGCGCTCAATTGGTTAAGGCTCCTCGTTTTTCTACACAAGGTTTTCTGTTTGTTTGGTACTCAGTATGTATATGTGCTCCGCCATTATTGGGCAGGCTACACTTCTTAAGTAAGAGTTAAAAACGTTGATGATAACTTCTGGTATCAATTTTTTACACGTTTTCTTGGTTTGGTGTTTGCGTACAATTTCCTCCTATTGTTTCGTTATCCTGGGAGTTGGAATGTGCTCTTATTTTTCCAAACGTACAAACACTACAAAATTCAAC
Organism: Sequoia sempervirens; assembly: GCA_007258455.2. Lineage (NCBI taxonomy): Eukaryota > Viridiplantae > Streptophyta > Pinopsida > Cupressales > Cupressaceae > Sequoia > Sequoia sempervirens. The sequence goes on from VDFB02365990.1 coordinate 135,772, forward strand.
GTTAATGAAATTCCATGTTCATTGTGAGATCATAGGATAGATCTTCTGGAAGTAAAACTGAGGAAAACGTACATAAAATTAGACTTGTATTACAAATATTGAAGAATAAAACTTATTGATGAATGTGAAGGAGTATAGTTTCATGAAGATATAATTGGTATATTTGAGATTTTAATCTCAATTGAAGGATTAAGTATGGATTATGAGAAAGAGAAATTATATAATTATCTATAACAAGATCTTTTCATTTGAGAAGTTTTTAATGGAAGATAAAAAAGAAGATTAGTGGTATTTGTGCACCATTAATTAAGAAAATAATTAGAGGAAAGGAAATGAAGTTGACATTAGTAGAAAGAAGTTTTGAGTTGTTAAATAAGAATGTGATAGAACCAATATTATTATCTTTGTCATATTTGAATAATATATTTCAAGGTTATTGTAATACTTATGTTGGTGCAATAGGAGCATTGTTGAGCTCAAGAATCAAAATTAGTAAAATATTTTATTGGAAAATTGGATGATGAAAGGAGATAATTAGTGTATGACAATGAATTCAATGTCATAATTCACTCATTGAAGATGTGAAGACATTAATTATTATTGAAGGAATTTTTTCTATATAAAATCATCAAACATTCTAATATTTGAACAATAAAGCTAAGGTAAATTAGAGACAAGTTATATGTTAGAATTTGAACAATGTTATAGTTTTGTGTCAAATGATATGAGTGAAAAATTAAATAAGGCTATTAATGTATTGAATTAAAAAATAAAAAAATTAAGAAAAATGAGAATAAATAGAGTAGAATTTGAGGAATTGGAGAATTTGTATTAATTTTACCTTGATTTTTGTAGAAGCATGGAGAGCATATAAAGAATTGATGAGCATGGATAGATGCAAATAGAATGATTATTTAATTTAGAATGATATGTTTTTCAATGGGAGTTGATTGTGTATTGCAAGGAGTTCAATAAGAGAATATAATCAAGCAACAATCATGGTTTTGTAGAACATTTAAGGCTAGATATTAAAGTGGCATATTTGAATATAATTATTTTCTGCTAGAAATATTTGTGGATGTGAGGATTTTTTCTTAGAGTTGTAGAAATTATCAAGTTACAAAGCGTAGTGATCAGGGTGTTTGGATGCATAAGCCAATTACAAGTTTTACAAAGACCTTGGAAGGATACTAGCATGAATTTTATTTTGAGATTTCCAATAACATATTTAGAGGGTATGATTCTATATTTTTGGTAATCAATAAATTTTATAAGGTGACACATTTCATTCTAATTAAGAATAGTAATGGTGTAGTATATGTAACTAATATATTTTTTAGAGTAGTGAGATCACATGGGTTGCTAAAAAGTATTGTATTAGATAGGAGTACTAGGTTTATAACATAGTTCTAGAAGAATTTATGGAAGAAATGAAAATAAATTTGAAATTTAGCTTGGCTCTCACCAATAGAATGATAGATGGATAGAGGTGAATATTATTTTTACAAATTTACTAAGATATTTGATAGGAGAAAATTTGTATATAATAATTTAGCAAAAAGAATCATAGTGAAAATACCATCTATAGTTGAAAATTGTAGTAGTCTAAGAAATGTATTACAGTTGAAGGATATTATCAATGGAGACAAGTAGATTGAAAAAGAATAAAAAATTATAGAACACATGAGGAAATTTCATGCCCAAAAAAATCATTTAGAAATGACAAAGGAAATATATAAGGGGAATGTTAATGAGAAAATAAGCCACGAGGAATATTTTGTTGGAGATGGAATGATAGTTTCAATTTTTTTATAGAAAATACTTATGAAAAGGAGTTTCCTTGAGGTTTAGGCATATCGATAGTATTCAATATTGTATATTTATATCACTATCATGGAGGAGGGCTAGAAAATAATAATTTAGAAGTAAAATAGAAGAATCAAATAACTCAACAAAAAAAAATAGAAGATCAAGGAGGTATCAAGTTGTAGGATTCATAGGAGTACCATAAATAGATAATATGAGGAGTATTTTGTGGAGTGGAAAGATAGGCCTAAATTCTCATTATCTTGGATTCTTAAGGTTACGGTAACTAATGTTGATTTTAACCTAGCCACTACAAAGTGAGGGAAATACTTTTCAAAATGCCATCTAGGTCTTTGATGTTGGAGCAACCAAGGGTATTAAAGAAATATTGCAAAAAAATTGCTTTTTATTTTTTAGGTTTTCATCTACATCCTAGTCATTACTAGTTATTATAGATCCTACCATACTTTGTTGCACTTTCACATTTCACTGAGAAGTTGAAAATACATGTTCTACATTGAGATTATAATGTTATATTTAATTCCTAGAATATTCTACTCACTATAAAGGTGTAATCTAGATTCTAATCCATTGGATAGCATAACAAGCTAATATATAGTCTATTGTTCATGACTTGTTACAACTTTCCAATGTTTGACACAACAAAGGAACACATTTTTTGAAATATTGCATTGAGGGATGATTATGGTACAAAATACACTAAAATTCAGTATATCCATAGAATTGGATGCATCGATTTCACAAGATTCTTTCACATGTTTGGTTGACTACATGTTACATTTAGTGTCAAGCTTTGCAACTAATTATAATCAACTAAGATCACTGCTAATGTTAGAATCTTCTATATAAACATTATTCATGATTATATGAAGATATTTTAGCTTAACTTAATTTAGTTAGAAGTTGATTTTGACAATCAAGTTTGAGGTTCAATATTGACATTGTATCATAATATAATTTATTTTTTGTAATTTTCACATAGTTGTGACCTAACATGTTGGAATCCCATTACAACAAATTATAATTTCTTTCTGACTATGAATGAAAAAATAATATATTGGTGTTTTGTTGTTTTAAGTTTTACTGTGTTATTTATTTTCCTACATAATTGCATAGTTTGTTAATATATCCTCCACCAATGACTAAATTAGATTAATCAACCTAAATTAAATTTAGATATGTTAAATTATAATTGTTAAAATTAAGAATACAATAATGTAGACACAAAATAATTGACAAAATTCAAAACCCTTCCCATCACACTATATTAATACTCATTTTAATAGTATATAATATAAATAATAAATCATTTCATATATTTAAAACTAATTTCTTACCAAACTTTTTCTTAGTACCTACCTTTAAATAGATTCTATTGTAAATATATTTTCTTATTTAGTTATTAATTATTCTACCTACTAATTAATTGTCCACAATAATCTATCATAATTACATTTATATTTATCTTAATTAATATATAAAAAATATATCTAAAGAAATAATTGTCTAAAATTCTATGGACTAAATAGTTTGGAATCATACAAGAATAACGCAAATTCAACTAATTATTTTCACACCATCACTTAATATTTATATTTACACTATTATAAAATATTCACTAATACATCACATATATCTTGTAACACCAAGTGAATATGCTACACAAATTGGATATGCTACACAAATTTAACATTAAGTGTAGCATGAATAATATGATGAATTTCTTCATAAACCCACTCTTAATGATATCGGTGAAAATTTCAATGCATCAAGGAGTGAAGAGTTAACCTATTTTAATAAATGTGAAAAGAAGTAGATTAAACATCCAATATATCCCTCTCATATGTACACGTATAGCCTTGTTCTACATAAACACTCATTAATATTATACATTCATAGATAGCTTACCATAACTTTTTTTGAGTTTTTTCCTAGACATATAACCTTGTTTTGTGTATGTCAGGAAGGAATTAATAGTTTAATGGTTTTTTTCTCCTAGACATATAACCTTGTTCTGTGTATTGTGGGAATAAATTAATAGTTTAATGGCATTTTTTCCTAGACATATAACCTTGTTTTATGTATGTTCGGAAGAAATTAATAGCTTAATGATGTTTTTTCCTAGACATAAAACCTTGTTTTGTGTATGGTGAGAAGGAATTAATAGTTTAATGGCATTTTCCCGAAATATATAATCTTGTTTTGTGTATGTTGGGAAGAAATTAATAATTTAATTATGGTTTTTCTGAGACATATAACCTTTTTATGTGTATGGTAGGAAGAAATTAATAGTTTAATGGTGTTGATAACAAGTGCTAGATATTTTCTATTCTCCTCTCTTTTGTTCATTTTCATTTCAGCTATGTATATTTGAAATCTAGAGAATATGGTCGAATATGATGTCAAATTAAGATATTTTTATAAAGAAAATTATATTATCAGATTTTATAAGAAATTCGATTGTTTATGTGAGTAAGGAATCTTTTTATTCAAATCAATCAATATAATAATCAATTATATTTAATTTGTTTGGTTTATAAAAATTATAATTTTTTTAATTTTAAATTCAAGATTCCATCATATTGGAAATAAATAGTATTTTCAAATTATTACATTGTTACATTGAGTGTGAAGTAAATCAATATAAATTTTTAATTTAAAAAAAAAAATTATTTGAAAAAATATTTTTATTTACTTACAAGTTATTTATTTACCTAAAAAATATTTCATTTTATCTTAGAATTATATACTTCATTATTTAAAGAACTACTTTTCAACATAAGGTACATTTTGTTCTTTAGATTATTCTATATGTATACTACTAAAAATTATATATTTTTAATTTTATAAAATTGATAAAAAATTTAGTTATTTTATAATTGAAAATAATTGTAATATTTTAAATATTGTACCAAATATTTTATAAAATTTATGCAAATTCATACATTTAGAAAATTTTGATAGAATGGTATAATGCCACTTTCATGTATTTTAAGTATATTTTAGTGTAATAGTGTACAATTACACACAAGTATACAAAAGTATACATTTTATCTACAAATTGACTTATAAGACAACATGTGGTTACCAAGGCACTTGCAACTACAAAATTTGTTGAAAATTCCCCTTAAATTATGTTTGGATTGATGTTCATACCCTATTTCGAAGCCCCCACTTTTGTTCATGTTTCTTTTGTTGTATATGCTAATATTAAACCATTAAATATAACTGTTTTCATATTTTATTTTTTATAATTCTAAAGTTGTGAAAACACTCACATCACTTATATAAGCAACAATACTCTTTATGTTGCCCTCATCAAGTTCATGCTAAACAACCCCACACTAATTTTGCCTTTGCAGGTATGTCTGAGGGATCGTAGTGCGCCGAAAAGTGGCAATAATATGGGGTATGTGGTGACGACTTTTTACCCAAAATTGATGAACCAAAAAGGGTTTTAGAGGATATTCTCATCTTTCCACCAATACAAATTATGCTTTAATTTGAATTTAATAAATAATTATTATTCATTTTCTATTAGAATTACGACTAAAGTCCTAATCGATAGGTTGATTGAAAAACATCTATAACTTTCAAATGGTATCATATTTTTGAATCAGAAACATCGTTACATTCTATGCTTCACATAATATAGGTTAAAAAGAAAAATTAAATTTCATGAAGTTTGATATAAAGTTAAGATTGAATTGAGACCAGGCCGAGTTTTATATTTTCTAAAGTTGTAATAAAAATTCATAATTAATTATTTACTTGGAAACAAATTACAAAAATATGCATCACATCTAGACATGGGTCCTCTGCCCATATATAAAATCACCCCTAAAAAAATATTATCATTTTATTACAGTTTAGGGTGCATTGAATGAGGACACCTACTTCTTATTTATTTTCGAAATTTAAGTACTCTTTTGCATTGAAATTTCAAATTTTCCTGAAATATATTTTATTTATTTTTAAATAAACCTAGTATTTTAGAAACTACATTAAATTTTCTACAAATTCTATTCTTACATATTTTTGAAATAATATAGATAACTTATTCAAATATTTATGTCAAGTTTCCTAACACTGATTTTTCTGAATTTTTTGCTACTTAAGGGCCTGTTTTTTGCACGATGATCCTGCACATACCCACCAATTGAATTGGTTATTATAAACTATACTTTCAACAATATTACAAAGTAAAACAACCAAAATTCATCTATCTTTAAATAATTTCTATCAATTATACTTTCAATCTATGAAGCCATTCAACTAAGAAACCACTTTAGTCATCAATATTTAACAAATATTTATTCTAAAAATTAATGTAACTTCATATATATTATTAATAATCTAGCTACCAAATAAAAAATCAATAATCAATTTACAAAGACTCTTTACTAAATCACTTGTTTATCAATACCTAATAAATATTTATTCTAGGAAACAAACTCAACTTCAAAATACTAGTTGCAATTGTCCCCAATAAGAATCTAACTTGAAGTCCAGCTTAATCCTAACATTATTACTATTCACAAGTTTGAACTAATAAATTTAACTCTTTACTAAGAAATCACTTGTTTATCAATATCTAACAAATATTTATTCTAAGAAACAACTCAACTTCAACATACTACTAATAATTGTTGCCAATAAGAATCTAACTTGAAGTCTAGCTCAACCCTAACATTGATAATGTTCACAAGCCCAAACTAATCAATTTAAAATGACTCTTTACTAAGAAATCACTTATTTATCAATACATAACAAATATTTATTCTAAGAAACAAGCTGAACTTCAACATACTAGTCACAATTGTCTCCTAGAAGAATCTTAACTTGAAGTGTAGCTCAGCCTTAACATCAATAATTTTCACATGCCCAAACTAATCAATTTTCAAAGACTCTTTATTACAAAATCACTTGTTTATTAATACCTAACAAATATTTATTCTAAGAAATAATCACAACTTCAACATACTAGTCACAATTTTCTCCAATAAGAATCTAACTTGAAGTCTAGCTCAACCCTAAAGTTAATAATTTTCACAAATCTAAACTAATCAATTTAAAAAGATTCTTTACTAAGAAATCACTTATTTTTTATTAGAGGTAAAAAATGGGTTTTGCAAGGGCCCAAAACCCTTTACATTAGAAAGAAATTGAAATAAAAGATAACAACATTAAGCCAAAAACAGCGCAACAACAATGACCTATCACTTGTCTATTGATATATAAAAAATATTTATTCTAAGGAACAAACTCAACTTCAACATACTAGTCACAATTGTAATCTAACTTGAAGTCTTGCTCAACCTTGACATTAACAATTTTCCCAAGCACAATAAAATCAATTTAAAAAGAATCTTTACTTAGAAATCACTTGTTTATCTCAATAAGTAACAAATATTTATTCTAAGAAACAAACTCAACTTCAACATACTAGCCACAATTGTGTCCAATAAAAATATAACTTGAAGTTTAGCTCAACCTTAAAGTTATTAGTTTTCACAAGTCCAAACTAATCAATTTAAAAAGATTCTTTGTTGCAAGGTGTGCAACCTTGGTCTCCTTGTGCTATGTAACACAATGCTTGGGTTAGTGACATGGATTAATCACCTCCTATGGATTCATTAACTCTGGCGGTTGTATCAAACATTGACAATTTGATCATTTGGTGCAATGACAATGGTCTGTGCAACAACTGGTATTGGAGCCCGAGTCATGGATTCAAACCCATCGCTTGTGGTAGGAGGGGATTGTTGCAAGGTGTGCGCTCTTGGTTTCCTTGTGTTGTGCAACATAGTGCTTGCGCTAGTGACATGGCTTAACCACCTCTCATGGATTCATTAACTCTAACAGTTGTATTAGGCATTAACAAGTTGATATTTTGGTGCAACGACAATCGTTTGTGCAACATTCTTTATTAAGAAATCACTTGTTTATCAATACATAACAAATATTTTTTACTAGATAAGTGGGGGAAGGGCCTTGACCCTTTCAAAATAGAAAAAAATAGAGCAAAATAGCTCAGCAAAACAGACTGTCCAACATAGCCAAACCGAGAGAAACAACAATCAACACAGGACCAGTCAAGAACAACAAACAACAAGAAATTGTTCAAGGGACAACACTTGAACCATTCAAAGCCTTAGATGGTGAGATAAATGAAACGATAACTTTCTTAGAAGAATGCTTCTTCTTTCTACAAACTGTTGTCCAAGGAGAATACATAATTGTGAGCACCCTTCAAATCTGCACTCAATCTAAACTCTATTCCATGGGTTAGTTTATGCAAACTTATTAAATGCTCCTATGAAATAATGTATGATGCCTTTCAAATAAGATAACAAAAAAAACCTAATTAGAAGCATGAAAGAAACATAATGAGCACCTATTCCATAGTGGATTGGTGTCACTTTGTTGTGAAAAGTGACCCTTTCCCAACCCTTGACAAGCAAATGATGAGGTACCTTGAAGATGGAGTGGACAAAATCAGCTCTCAATGTGAAGAGAGTAACTTTGCATAAATTGTGGATGCTAAGAATGAAGGATAACCTCTCCATTTATAAAAGATTTTGATGAGAGAAGAAGAAAAATGAGTGAATGTGGGACAAAGATTCAACTAATAGGAAGGAGCCACTTGTCCAAATGTGAGTGGATGGAAGATGTGCAAGTTTTGGTCAATGTTGCAATAAATGAGATTGGTTGGCCTTTTCAAATTCAAATTTGGCTTGTTGGAGGGAGAAAAAGAGACTTAAATGCCAAGTGGGGGACATGTAAGAGGGGAGTTAATGCCATGTTGGAAGGGACAAGTCAACTTGTTTTGAGATTCATATTTGAGAGAATATTCTCTAAAGATGCCTTGTTGAGGGAAAATGAGGATTTTATAAATGAATTAAAATGCTTTATTTGTGCAAGTGGGAAAATCTAGAGAATGTGACATGAGTTAAATTAAATTAATCAAGATTAGATTAATTTAGTGAGGGATTTAGGTGATTTGACCTTTTTGCTTTAGATTTAAAGATTAAACTAAATCAAAAAGGAGATGAATGATGTTTTTAGATTTAATTAAATAAAGGTGTGATTTATTTAATCAAAGAGGGATACTGATAGGCTTAAATTAAATAAAGTTGATTTATTCAATTTAAATGGATGATCTTTAGAGATTGAATTAAATAGGTTTGATTTATTTGATGAATGGTTTAATGAACTTGATTAAATGCATGATGTTAATTTTGCATGTCTACAATAACAAATGTTTATTCTAAGAAACAAACTCAATTTCACATAAGTAATCACATTTGTCTAACTTGAAGTCTAGCTCAACCCTAACATTAATAATTTTCACAAGCTCAAACTAATCAATTTACAAAGACTCTTTACTAAAAAATCACGTATTTATCTATACCTAACAAATATTTATTCTAGGAAGCAAACTAAACTTCAACATACTAGTCACAATTGTCTCCAATAAGAATCTAACTTGAAATTTAACTCAACTATTTTCGTAAACCCAATAAAATCGCCTTATAAGAAAATCAACCTACCCGAATTATCTCTCAAATTTCAAAAGTGTTATAAGACCAACAACAAAATCACTTTCATTGTGTTGTTAGAGGACAAGGATGGTTCAACTGGCCCAATAAAATCGCCTGACAAGAAAATGAATCTACCCCAATTATCTCTTAAATTTCAAAAGTGTTATCAGATCGATATCAAAATCGCTCTCATTATGTCGTTAGAGGACAAGGATCTTTCAACTGGTATATAGTAGATTGAGATTGCCGGACTTATGCCCAGAACCGTAGCGCTCAACTGGTTGAGGCTCCTCGTTTTTCTGCGCAACGCTTTTTGTTTGGTACTCGGTACGTATATGTGCTCTGCCATTATTGGGCAGTCTACACTTCATAAGAGCGATCTAAAAACCCTGACAAGACTTTTCATAACCGGTGGTATCAATTTTCTACACGTTATCTTGGTTTGGTGTTTGATTACGACTTCCTCCGAATGTTTCGTTCTCTTGAGAGTTGGAATGTGCTCTTATTCTTCCCAACGTACAAACAGTACAAAATTCAACGTTTATGAAATTCCATGTTTATTGCGAGTTCATAGGACACTTCTTCTGGAAGTATTTCAAGATACACGGAGGTCATCTATTTGATTTCAGAGAGATGATTTATAATTAATGAGAAACAGTCCTTACATGTTGCAGAAAAGAATAATTCTTCATTTTATATTCACAAGATTGACCCACATTTGGTGGGTTCACTGTACCTACTATTTTATTTG